>PVLC010004540.1:0-84041 GCA_004027655.1 Graphiurus murinus | reverse complement strand
AAAAAAAAAATAAACCCAAAATCTACAAATAGCAAACAGTGAAACCAAAGCTCTGCTAGTTCGTAAGCACCGAGCTTAAGTTTTCACGTGTGTCTTTGGCGTTATTTATTTATTTATTTATTTATTTATTTATTTATTTATTTTAATTTGCTCTGTCAGTGCAGGCAGAGAATTGCCCACTGCTAGTTTATGTCTCTGGATTCTCCACTGGGTCTGGCTGCGTCTCTGTCTCTGCTTTTTGCTTTAGCAGTCCAAAAGCCAGGCCTTTCCAGATACCCTGTGAGCACTGGGTTCCTCCACCCTTCTGGCCCTGTCTAGGCTCTAGCAGGGCAGATGGCTGAGTCTATCCTTTGTTTTGTGAGTCCCGCACCCTGCACCTGAGGTGCGCGTAGCCCGACTTAAGGTTCCCTGCAGCTCGGCCTGTTCCCGTTCTGATGGCTGGGGGCGCAATCGGACAATGATGGTCTGCGTAGCTAGCAGGAAGTTTGTGGGAGGGGCTGGCGGTAAAGATGGCAGCCGCCGTTCCCAGCGCGCACAGGTTCCCCTCTCCGAGTTTGTGTTCGAGTTTCCAGTATTTCTTCTCTTCCTTCTGTCAAGAAGCTGGATTCATGCCTGTGCTCTTCTCTCCTTTGCACCGTTGCTCACTGCTCCATCTTTGGGATGGTAGGTAGACACTGGCCCGCGGGAGCTTCTGACTGGCCCGCGGGGGCTTCTGCCAACTGTTCCACGGGGGGGTTCTGATCACTGTGAGTGTTGCGGCAATCCCCACCTGGGTAGTTCGTGGAGATCTGGGGCCAACGCCACGCCTGGGCTGTTAGCTGTGTCCCCGTGTATTTAGCCACTCACAGCGTCTGGCTCGTCCCCGCTGCTCCTTCCACAGCCTAATTCTCTGAGTCTATCCTTTGTACAGTTGCGCCCGTGCAATCCAACCTACTGATCACTGTCGCTCGTATCTCTGTTGTTGTCTGCCTCCCCTCTGGTCGCTGGGGGGTGCAATAGGTCAATGGAGGTCTGGATAGCTGGATAGTTGGCAGGATATTGTATGGGAGGGATTGGCGTGCAATGTGGTGTGCAGGTTCGCGGTGCGCAGCACCCTCTCCCTTGTTTTTCCTGGGCTCTGTGTGGTTCCACTCCTCTTTCTATCTGTCAAGCAGTTGCACTTGCTGCCTCCTGGTTCCAGCCTTGCTGTGCAGTCGGTCCCCTAGGCTCTGTTGTGGAGCCCCAGATATGACCCGCTGGAGTTTAGGCTGATCGCACCACACGCTCCCGTCACTGTGTCCGGTAGCAGAATGCCCCGCCTGGGTGGAGCGTGGGGGTCTGGAGGTGCCCACACCACGCCCGGTCCCCAGGTCCGTCGCAGTGCCCAGCCCTCGGAACTGGGCTCACCTCTGCAATCCCGGGTCCCAATTCCAGGAGCCCGCAGCCCTCGGTCGGATGTCAGTAGCCCGCACCGCGCCTGCAGACCCGCAGAGGTGCTGCCTGGAGTACTCCCTTGTTTCCAGACCAGCTCTCTGTGGTCCCTGGGTCCGCCGGAGTGCCTAGTTCTGGGAATCGGACTCACCTCCACAGCCCCGGGTCTCCGCTCCGCCAGTGAGCCCCGGCTCACCTCCGCACTTCCCAGTTGCAGCTCTGCCGAGCCCGCGGCCCACGGCCGGAGGCCAGCGGCCCGCACTCGCCTGCAGTCCCGCCGAGGTGTTGTATGGAGGACTCCTTTGTTTCCCCGACCGGCTGAGTTTTCTTCCATTGTGGTTCAGCTTTCGCCCCTTTTTGTTGCTTTTTTCCTTCTGTAAAGAAGCTGGTTTGGGGGCAAATTTGATTTGAAAGAACAGCGTCTGGGGAGAGGTATTTCACTCAGACGCCATCTTGTCCCCTCATGTCTCTTTCAATAATTTTGAAAGAGTTGTACCGAGTTCTCTCAGGGCTCTTTTAGAAACAATATGCAAAGGTTCTCTTGTCTTCGGATTCTGTGGCTATGGGACTTTATATAGGGCCATGAGTTGATGGGAGAGGGAGGAGGAGGTGCAAGCCCCTACCCAGAGTTGCCTCTCCACATCCCCATCAGGCAATGCCATGGTAGACCAACTCCACCTTGCTGTCCAGTAACGACCAGAACTTACCAACATCTACCCCATACCCACCCCTAAGGACCCAGAGGGTGTCCACACAAGAAACGCCAGAAAGCTGTTTAGAGTCTGGTAGCATCTAAACAGAACCCATTTCCTGCTCCCCACTCTCCACTCCTCTGTGCCTTCTGCTTCCCTGGAGTGGGTTAAAAATGCCCAAGAATCACTCTTCAGGTGCGCAAAAGCCTCACCTGGACGTAGACTGACTGGATTACATGTGTCTGGGTTCATTTGTTGAGCATTTGTCTCCTTTCCCAGTACAATATCAAATCCCACCAGAAAGAGCAGTCAGTTAGTGCATCCTTAGTGCTCTGTGCCATGGGCTCCAATTGAGCCCTCACCATTAAGTCAATGCTCTACAGCTTCTAAAGTGTGTCCCTGTCTTGTATTATGATTTTATGTTTTCTTTCTCACAACAACTTAGGCGTTATTGTCCCTTCTTTGTGAATGAGAGAACTGAGACTCAGAGATGGAAGGCAATACCTCCAAAAAAAAGGAGTTTGGACATGTTCACTCCTAAAGAGTTGAGTCCCTGCAGAACTACATACCTGGCCTTGAAATGAATAAAGATAATTCTCTTCCTTTGTTCTGTAAATGGTGGGAGTCCCTGGGAACTATAATCACTGCCTTGGTTTAGAAATGATGGCTGTGGTGTGGCCAAAAGATGGCCTTCTGAGCATAGTTATCTGCCCAAGATGCTGTAGACCCTGAAGGGAGACCATATTCAAGGACACACCTGAGCCCTCATCACAAAGGCCTGACTATGTACATACTTAGAGCAGGAGGGCCCCAAGTAAGGACCATACAGCTCCCTCCTGCTGAGAAAGAGAGAGAAATAGGCAGGAGAAAGCAGGGCAGCCTACTCCACCCAGGACTCAGTTCTATTCCCAATGGCTCTGCTGGTGACCTGGCAGATGAGCCTTTGTGGGGAGTAGAGGCTGAATGGGCACACAGCAGGCATGTTGCATCTCTCCAGAAACTCTGCCATGGGCAGCCACAGCCTGAGCCTCCAGCTGATGGAACATGGCCCTGACAACACTGACCAGCTGTGGAACCATGGCTCATTAGTTTCTAATTAAGAGAAAATGTGTCTTGACCTTCCTTCCTGAGCTGTCCCCTCTGCAGGCTGGGCCAGTGGTTAAAACATGTAGATATTCCCAGGCCCACTGGTACAGGAGGGCCTGTGTGCTGAAGGGTCAGGAAAGGGCATCGGCCTCTGAAGACAAACACCATTGTGGGTAAATAGGTGGGCATTGTTGCTAAGGTAGAATCTATAGAATTTGGACATTAATTGGTTATAGAGCGAATCGCCTCACTTTTCTGAGCCTGACTTTCCTCATCTGTAAAAATGGGTCACAGGGATCCCTGCTGCCTCCTGCCCTGCCCCACCTATAGGGTATTCTGAGAAGCAGAGCAACCTAGGAGGGCAGCTGCCTGAGCTGGAGTCTAAACAGCCTTATAACTGTTATATGCCCATGGGCAAGTCCTGGGCTTCCAAAAGTCTCAATTCTATCATCCCAAATACCCAGAGGCTGCCTCCTGGCAGTAGTGTGAGAGCTAGATGACACAATCACGTAGGCCAGGCTGTGGAGGATCATGAACCCTCAGTAAGTGGCAGTTATTCTGGAAGGGTCCCTGCTTGTAAAGTGGCCTGTGGTTCCCACAAGGAGCCATGGTAACTGCAGAATGTGGGAAGGAGCATCAAAATGGAGAGCACTGTGTCCAGCAAGTGAGCTTGGGGGAACTTCCCTTCATTCTCTTTTATCCATACTTTCTATATTATTAAGATTTGTCAACATTTCAAATAATCTTTTAGAAAGCCTTACAACATAAGGTAAATCATCATTTTTATAGAACACCTCTGCTCTTGAATAGTTGAGCTTGCCAATGAGAAAAACAACCTGAGAAAGGGCGCCTAGCCCTTGGCCAACATTAGGGGTCCTGGGCCCCCTTGGGACTGACCCCTTCAGAAGGTCTTGATGCTGGGTTTTCACCATTCACTTAACTTTCTTTGCATGGTGTCTTTATCTGCTGGTCCCCTATTCAAAAACAATACAGAGGACAAATGCCAGCCATGAGATCACCAAGGTGCCAGCCTCTGGGTAGAGCTCTTTGTGCAGGCTGTGGCACCTCATCTTCTCACAGGAAGGTATTACGTGCTAGTGGGGGTCACTCCTCTGATACCCTTCTGATACCTTCCTGCGGTTTCTGAGAAAGGTGAGTTTGACAAGATGCAAGAACATTGAACTCTATCTGGGGATTCTACTGAAACTCAGCACGCATCAGCCACCAGGCTAATGGGGCACAAGGAGACATGTTTGAGCAAGACACAGGAGATTCTACATGTTATCTGGAACTGGCTCTCAGAATGCTATGACATTGGCTCTCAGGGACAGAGAGTGCAGATAGAGGTGACCTCCTGGGCAAGAATGGGTAGGGTGAGAAAAGTTGGGGAGAATTGGGAGGGCATGCCACAAAGAAGTGGATGTGTGCAAAGACACAGAGATAGAATTTGACAGTTCACCCTCAGGGACTGGAGGAGACCAGCCAAGAATGTCACACTGATGACAGATAGTAACCAAAAGACTTGTGAACAGGAAGCAACATGAGAAAAAATTAACCTAGCCATGATAGAGTCAGAAAACTATTAAGCAATTCAGGAAAGGCTTGGGAAGAGGAAGAGGCTTCTAAATTCAGTTCTTGGACTCCTAAATACACTGATTTTCTGGACCCTGAGTCAAAGAAGGTCAAGATCCCACTCTTGCTCTCTCAGAACTCTGCAACAATTCTGGAAGTTTCAAAACCCACAGAGCCACCACTTCTCCATCTTTAGAGCAAGGTCAACCCTCCTCCATATGCCAGGTTGTGTGACTGTGGCCATGATGGCCCTCACAGTTGAAGGGCAACAAGAAGAGCTTTGAAAATGATCAAGGATGGGCTTACGGGCACACACACAAACATATGCAGAAGTTTAGCAGTGGTGTGCCTCATCTGCTATCAATTGAGACAACAAAGTGACAGCACGAAATGCAGCCAGCAGATGAGAGCCCACTGAAATGTCAGCCAGAAGAAATAACCCACATCTGAAAAACAAAATTCCATTTTAGCACAATCCTTTCCTCCTTTCCTGTTCCTCCAAGAAAAATTCCTGTGGAGGCTCCTGGAACTTTGGCAACCCAAGATGAGTTATTTATTCTGGATCAACATACCACTGTGCATGCTAAGTACAAAAAGGAAAAATGCTTTTGGATTTGGAAACAGAGTTGTAGTCGCAGATGGTGCCTGAACATGCATAAATTTGGTTGCTGTTTGAACAGATGGAAACTTGAAGGAAATTAAAAAAAAAAAAAAAAAAACTTTAACATTCATCTGCCAGACCACTCCCAGACTAAAGAAGGGAGAGTTTGTCACTTGACTATGTGTGGGATGGCAGTAAGAAATTGTGCCATGTTCAATGGTCAGACCAAGCTAGGTTTCGGTTTTGGCTCTGCTACTTATTAGCTGGAGGATGTTAGCACCTTAGTTCACCTGTTTCCTCCTATGAGCAAGGGGATGAGGAGGAGGACCTCATAGGGTTGCTACGGGAATTGAATGAAATAATGTACACAGAGCACCCATGTGTACCTAGCGCAGAGTAAGTACTCAAGAAATGGTTAAATCTTCTGGCAGGCTTAGCAGAGCCTTACTTGCCAAATAAAACTTGGGAAGCCTGGATGGGAAATAGAGGCACTAAAAAGGCTTCCAGTGGTTAGCCTCATAGCAGAGGGGTTGGAGAAAGAGTGAGGAAATAGAATCAGCATCCCACCAGCATCTCCCTTCCAGAAAACTCATGGGTCCATTCTGGGCAAGAATTCCAAAGGCATGCTGCTTGGAGAAAGCTGACATGCTGGAGCCTGCAGGACTGTGCCATGATAGAGTTTATAGGCAGGCCATGGGGAAGAGTGAGGCTAATTCAAAGGGAAGGTTCAGCCTATGGGGCCCAAAGATTATCATCTAGAAAGCAGGTCCATTCTTAGTTTCTGTTCAGTGCTGGGAAGTTCACCTATGGTAGACTGATTATAAAAATGACCATAATTCTTTACCTCTCTCTGCCTCCAGGCTTCTTGCCATGAGACTATGTAGAGGCTCCCACAAAGCTGTTGTGTACATCTCTCTAGCCTGGCCCTGTAACCTGCATGGGCCAACAGACTGCAGTGGAAATAAAAGTGTGCCCTTCCAAAGGTAGACTGCCACTCTCTTTAGCTCTTCTGCCTTCACCTGGAAACAAGCCTGACCTAGATGCTAAAGGAGGAGACACATAGATAAGAGACAGATTAGTCCCATAGGCCTAGCTGTGGGCCAAGACATGAAATAAAGTCATCAATACCACCCAGCCAATCTGAAAATGACCACATGCATATGAGTGAGTCTTGCCAAGCCAGGTTCAGATCAGCAGAACCATCAACTGGCCCACTCATGCATGAGCAAAAATGCATGTTTATAACTGCTTGCTGCAGAAGTTCGGTGATTGCTTGCCATGCAATGTTTTTGTGACAATTAACACCAACCTTCCCCTTTCATTAATCTCACTCTCTGTGATATTATGATATATATCTATTGGTTTTTATCCATGGGTTCTGGCTTATAAATCCCTCCCCAAAGAAGGTCATAGAAGTTGGAATTTTTCTTCCCCAAGGCAGGTCACAGAAACTCTAATCTTCCCTCCATATTTCTGTCTTGGAGTTGTCTCTGACATATCTTTTCTCTGGCAGGTCTTAATACATGCTTCATTCATTCCAGAGGGTCCTGTCCCTACGCTGGAGAGAGGCATGCTGCACAGAAGCCAAGAAGTCTGAACAGACAGGCCTTGCTGGGTTTCCTCACCCAGCCTATTAACAATTATGCCTATGCAAAGAAGCCTTCCAGAAAACCCAAAAGCACAGAGTTTGTAGAACTTTCAAACAGCTAAACAAGTGGAGGTTGCTGGGGAGTGGCACTCCCAGAGAGGGCATGGAAGCCGCACTTACCTTCCCCCATACCTTGCCTATGATTTCTTCATCTGCATCCTTTGTAATACCTTTTATATACTGTACTGGTAAACATAACTATTTACTGAGTTCTGTGAGCCACTCAAGCAAATTAATCAAACCCAAAGAGGGGGTTGTGGGAACTCTGGTCCATCAGAAACACAAGTTAAAAACAACCTGGAGTTCATGACTGGCATTTGAAGTAGAGGGAGGAAGTCTTGGGAATTGAGCTCTAACTGTGGGACCAGACATTTATCTGCAGATAGATAGTGTCAGAACTGACTTGGATTAGAGGACATATGCTGGTATCTACTGCCACAGAATTGATCGCTTACCTGGTGTTTGGGGAAATCCCCACACATATCTTGTGTCAGTGTTGATTGTGGTGAGGGTAGGGGGAAAACAAGATACTCACCTCCCCCCATAACACCCTCTAAACCAACCTCCTTGCTCTGCAGAGAGTAGAGAGAGGAGAAGGTAAGACCTGAAATTCAAAAACTCAGAAACTGTTTATTCCAAGACAAGGAGCTCCCTACCCTAGAGACCATGGTGCCAGCACACAGCTAAGGGTAGGACACCAGGCATCTGGAACCCCTGACTGGCACAGCTGGTTTCCCTGATGAATGGTGTGACTGCTGATCATCTTCTACACAGGGTCGGTGGAGAGCTCTTGGTCCTTGTTGCTGGGCTGGTACCAGGTGCCCACAGGTAAAGGAAGCCTCGGTGGAAAGCCCCAGGCATAGGCCAGGAAAACCCTGGAGTTGACATGGCTGACACTCTCTAGAGAAACGCTCCAACTAATGGCTCTGTGTGGCCTGTTGTGGCACAAAATTTGAACCATCCCAGTTCCAGGGGCCCCGCAGGGCTCTAGTTAAAACTAGCCGGACTGGTTGTGGCTCACCAGGATGATGGAACATGCTACCCATTAAGAGGCTGAGCAGACACCACGTGGGCCTCTGTGAGGCGGTGGGGATTCTGAGGGCCCTGCCTGCCCCTGGCAATAGGCAGATCATCTGGGCCGACCTTCATGCCCACATGAGGGCTCCATCGGGGAGTCTGGGGGAAAGGAGTTCTAATACAGAAAGAAGGAGCTCTCTTTTCCTCCAATCCCACTCTGCTTTTAAAATTGGCCATCATTTGGCTTGTCTGAAAGTATCTTCTAGAGAATCTTGCCTCAAGCTTCATTAATTGTGAATATTACTTTCCTCTTGCAACATTCAACTTTCTTTCTTCCACAATTTATCTAAAGTCTCCTTCTCAATCACTTATGCAGGATGTTTCTCAGGCAGTTAGTTACATCTGGAAAGACTTTCCCCTACTTGCCCATCTAGTAAATCCCTACTCTTTCTTCAAAACCTGGCTAATATTTCACAGGCCATCAAACTCTAGCTTAAGGGCCAAATCTGTTCTGTCTCTTGTTCGTTAAATAAAGTCTTATTGGAACACAGTCATATCCATTAATTTGCATATGTCTATTGTTGCTTTCTGCTTTCCAGCTATAGCAGTGACAGATTTTATGGTCCACAGTGTCAGAAATATTGACTATCTAATCCTTTTAGAAAAATTTTGTGAGAGGGGTAGTGGCTCAGACTATGAGCCTATCTAGGGATCGGAAAAAGAAAAGGTCTGCTTGCCTCTGCCCTGCAGCACTGGCCTGGAGCCTGGCCCATAGAAGTAACTAGAAGAAAGTTTATTGAACCAACAAATGCCCAAGTGAATCAATTAGTGAATGGAGATAGTTTTTACTTTCATGCAGTTTCTCTGAGGGCCTAGTAGAACTTTCTGTTGACCCCACATGCCTTGTTTCAATGTGTACTAACAAGAAAAAAGATTTCCAGACTACAAGAAGCAGGAGAAACCTTAATGCAATGAACATTGTCCTGTGGCAATCTCAGTTGGCCTTTTTGCTCCAGCTGTTGCAGAAAAAAAAAATCTGTAGGCAGAAGTTGCTGGCAATGCCTGCCTCCCTCCACAACCCTTTGTGCTGTGTTCTGGAATCCTCTGCTTCTGCCCAAGAAGCCTTCTAGCCCTTCAGATGCAAGTCCATCTTTGGAATTGCAAGGGAGTTGAACATCCCCAGCAACTCCCCGACTGATGGGCAATGAGCACCAGCAGTTAAATTCCTCTTCTCCTGTTTCAGGTGGGCAATGCTGATTTATGTCCTTCCTACACCAGTGCACAATCATACACACACACACACACACACACACACACACACACACACACACTGACATCCGATGCACACTCACCCTCACACACACATACAATCAAATACCTGGACCCCTCCCCAGAACATATTTGCTATCTTTCCAGCCCAATAAATCCACTTTTTAAGCCCCTAAATGGAAGGACATTAGACATCGTCAGATTGAAACCTCAGACGCCAAGTCCCAGCCCTGGAGCCAGTTTTTATGAGCGACTCATAAACCTCTGATAATGGAGGTTGGTGGTGGAAACACAGACACAGCTTTAGCGGCAGGCAGGCCGGCAGGCAGCGCAGAGGGAGTGCAGGAGATGCAAGAGCCCCATCCCTGGCCAGCTCGTAACTCACACGACACTCGACATTAGGGGAATTATGAATGTCAGCCCTAATGATTTTCTATCCCTCATATAAAAACCATCATATATTCTTCTAATATCTGGCCTCAATTTCCTCTCAAATTAATGGGATTCCCATCCATAATGTATGGATTTGGTTTTCCGCCAGAGCGAACAGATCTGTAGCTGCTGGTTTTCTCCATCACACATGGCGGGGAGGGCACCCCAAGCCTTCCTCTTATTTTTTACTCACTTATTTATAAATTGTCAAATTTCTTATTTTTCCAGATGCCTGCAGAAATGCTAGACTCACTGAAATAATGGAAGCAGAACGCCTCAGTCCCCACTTCTAAAAGGAGGCAGGGTTTCCTGGTCCCCAAAATACTGATTCGGTGCCCATGAACGGGCTGTCAGATCAAGGCAAGGGCCCTGTAGAGTGTGGCTGAGAAGCTTCTCCTCACTCTGGGCCCTTTGCCTCTCCTGGTGCACCCCTCTGATGTGGGAGGGGGACACTGGCTAATCCTGGGGCCAGGCCGTCTACAGACCAGCACAGGACATAATTAGGATGAAGGCAGGAAGAAGCACCACCAGGGAGCTACTCTGTTAAGTTGGGCTTTGCCCTCTTAGCTCTTCTTTTTTAAGTTCCCAGGAAAGCACACATTGAAATACCTGGCACCTTTCTGGGACCAAGATGAGCAGTCACTGAGCATGGGATAGGTGGAATCCCTGAGCAGTGGAAGGACAGGACAACGGAGATGGAGTGAGGACTGCCGGCACAGAAGGCGCCTTGCCACCCTCAGAGGGCTCCTCCTCTGGCCACAGCTCAGCCTCCTGGACCAGGGTGTACTGGTCCCAGGTCCTCACTGGAGAGAGGGGGAAGCTGAAACCTGTGAGCCTGGCCAGACAGAGCCAGAGAATCCCTGTGCCCCAGGCCATCCCAGTGGCCTGTCCCTAGGGACTGCACCATCTGCAGAGCTGCAGGCCAGGAAGACACTACCCAAAGGAAGGCTCTCAGACTGCCCACAGGCCTGTGCCCTGTCCATGACCAGCCCCACAACCTTTTAGACTGGAGTCATAGACAGATCTGGCCCACAAATGCATGGTCTTTGTCCTTTTTTTTTTTTTTTTTTTTGGTGCTGGGGATTAAACACAGGGGTATTCTATTCAGTCCTATTTTTTTTTTTAATTTAGAAACAGTGTTTCACCAAGTTGATGTGATCCTCACTGAATTGCTGAGGCTGGCTTTGAACCTGTAAGTACTGGGGCTACAGATGTGCACCACCACACCCAGCATGTTTTACTTTTAATTACTGGAATTAATTTTTAGAATTAGATTTACACACACACACGATTTTCACCTTCTCTTGAATCATTGGAAGAGCCCAATAGAGGTCTGTATCATGCGTCATACTCTGCCCTATGGAAGTGACATGTACCTAGCTTTCCATGGACGCACTCCAGGGGCCTTGGCCAGACTCAAGAGTCATCCATCCTTGATGCTGCTGAACCCAGCCCCAGTCAAGGGAGGATTCGGAGGGTGTCCCTGTAGTACAGGAGGGAAGAGGGCTGGGCCGAGCCTAACAGAGAGTGGGGTAGGGATGGAGAATAGCCATCCTGAGGCTCCACCTGAGGCTTCCTGGAAATCTTGCTCATTCATCAGGGAGATGGCAGATGGCAGAGACAGCCATGGTTCAAAACCAGGAGCCAGAGCAAGGATGGAGCAGGAAGACACCTCTACTCTCATGTGTCTCCAGGTGCTCACACCTGGGAACTCACAGCCCAGAGGACAGCACAGCTCTGCGCAGGCCTTGCTCTTCCCGGCCTGGCCAGTGCCTCTTCTTAGTCATCCTGCCCCAACAGCCCTCCATGAGGCTCACAATCACCTGTCTCAATCTGTTCAGGCTGCTTTAATAGAATGCCATGAACTGGGGGGCATAAACAACAGACATTCACTTCTCCCAGCTCAAGGTGCCAGCAACAGTGACTGGTGAGGGCCTTCTTTCTCACTAAGTCTCCCGAAACCTAATACCATCATCTCGGGGGTTACGATTTCAACACACAAAACCTTCTTGGAGGAGGGGATACAAACATTCAGTCCACAGCAGGAATAATGGTAAGTCACTGGTCTGTCTAAAACTCTTAGAGCCTGGTGTTCACTACCTCTGAGCATCCCTACCCAGGCCAGGTTCCCCAGAGGCACCACTGGGTGCCCTCTTCCCCACACATCCTCTATGGGATTGGAGGATCAAGGACCAGCCTTCTCAGCTCAGTCTGAGGAGCTGGCTCACCCTCCTACACCCCTCACCCATTACTTCTAGCTCTGTTTCCCAAGGGAATACTTTGAAGCTTACAGGGGACTCTGCTTTCTGCCTTCAAGAAGAGCCACAAGACCTGAAATGCTGCCAGGACCTACTGATTGGGTCTCAGGGCATTTGGCCAACTGTAGACACGGACAGTTGCTCAGTCACTGCTGTGCCTCTCACCATGACCCCTTCGCTCTTCTTGGCCACATCACCCTCCTTGGAAAGCCTCTGAAAAGGCAGAGCCAGCCCCTCCTCCCCAGATTCTTGGCTCAGCCACCCCCACAGACTTCCTGTTTCTGTTTGCTCATGGTTCTCAGCCAGGGGCCACTTGGAAATGTTAGGAGACATTCCTGTCACAACTTGGATAATGTTGTTGGCATCTCGTGGGTAGAAATCAGGGATGCTGGTAAATGTCTTCCAATGCACAGGATGGCCCCCACAACAAAGAATTATCCAGCCCAGAAGGCCAGTAGTGCTAAGGGCAAGAAACTCTGTCTTTCCTGGGTGCGGTGGCACATGCTTGTAATCCCAGCACTTGGGAGACTGAGACAGGAAGATAGCAGGCCAGTGAGCAGTAACTCAGTGAAACTGTTTCAAAATAAAAAATAAATAAAAGGGCTAGGAGTTCAGTGCAGTGATAGAATTCCCTGGGTTCAATTCCCAGTACCATAAAAAGAAAAAAGCTGGGCATGGTGGCACATGCCTGTAATCCAAGTACTTGGGAGGTTGAGATAGCAGGATTGCAGGTTCAAAGCCAGCCTCAGAAACTTAGTGAGACCCTGTTTCCAAATAAAAAATAAAATAGGTCTGGGGGTGTAATCTGAAGGTAGAATGCCCCTGGGTTCAATCCCCAGCACTACAAAATATAAAAATAGAAAAAAAGGAAGGAAGGAGGGAGGAAGGAGAGAAGATGGAAGGGAGGGAGGGAGGGAAATCCTTCCCTAGGACCACACCCCCCACTGCAGATCCCCACAGACCACCTGTCTGCCCCTACTAATCCTCCTGGCCTTTTAGCAGGCTGTCTTGGTCTCTTACATGGGTGTTAGCTTTCCGTTCCTACAACTAAATACCTGAGGAAAGCAACTTAGAGGATAGGTTTATTTTGGTTCATGGTCTCGGAGGTTTCAGCTGGCTTCAAGGCAGAGGCATTATGGTGGGAAGATGTGGCGTAGGAAATCTGCTCAGCTCATGGCAGCCAGGAAGCAGAGAGAGGAAGGGACTGGGGACAAGGGCACACCCTGAGGAACTACTCCCTCCAACTTTCCAATGGTTGATTCAACTAAGGGTTACATTGAGGGGTTAGCTCAATGGATTCGTTTATTGATGAGGTCAGAGCCCTCATCATCTACCACTTCCTAAAAGCCCCTCTCTGAACATGGCTGCATGAGGGATCAAACTTTTAACACACAGGTCTTTGGGGGACACCTCATATCTAAACCATAAAAGCATGCTTTCGTTTTTCTGCTTAATTCAGTGAATGTTTGCCAACTACGTGCAAGGCTGCTTGCTAGGTCCTTTTGAGACAGAGGACCACACCTGGGGAGGAGAAATTAAGTCAGAGACATTTCTTAAGAGATATATTATTGTTATAGCAGTAACATAAAATGTGTCTGTCAGACACTGTTCTAAGTGATTATATATGTTTACCAACTCCTTCGATCTTTACAATAATCCTATGAAGTGGGTTAATGTATCCTACTACCTTCTTCCTTTTACAAATAAGAAAGCAGAAGCACACAGAGACTAAGTGGATTGTCCAAGGTCATACAGCTGGTAAGAGGTAGAACCTGGTTTGATCCTAGGTACTCTGGCTCCAGATCCCAGGCCCCATGCCTCACTGCCTCTTAGAAGGCGGCATTGAGCATAGTCTTGAAGGATGGTGCCATAGTTTGGACCATGGACATCCCTCAAAGGCCCATTGTGTTAAAGGTTTGGTCCTAGGCTGTGGCACTAGTGGGAGGTAGTGGAACCATTGGAGGTGGAGCCTACAACAAGGAAGTTAGGTCACTAGATGTGTGACACTGAATGGGAGATTGGAACAGCCCCCTCTCTCTCTCTCTCTCTCTCTCTCCTCTATTTGCTTCTCAGCACCAGATATAAACAGGCCTCCTCCACCACATACCCCCACCATATGCCCAAAGTAATGGGGTCAAATGACCATGGACTGAAACTATGAGTCAAAATAAACTCTTTTCCTTATTAAGTTTATTATCTCAGGTACATTGTCATAGTGACTGAAAGCTGACTAACACACACAGGTAAGATTTTGATAGGTAGAGCCCAGTTTGTCAGAAAGAGAGAGAAAGAAAGACAACCCAGTGAGCAGAGCCAGCGTGGACAAGGGCTTCAAGACAAGAGAGGCCACATGTGGGTGCAACTGAGGTGGAGCAGAGGCTCAGCTGCCCAGGAAAGTAGCCATGGCCTGTCCTACATGGACTGTCATCAATGAGGCTCTCTGGGGCCAGGACCTAGCTACACATGGCACCTCATTGGACCCAATCTTCCCCTCTCTGGTTTACCAGTTGTTTCAGCCATTAATAATGGCCACAGTGGAGACACTCATTACCTGTGAGTGCTCTGCTGAATTCTGCCCCTGACCTGTCCTCCAAACCCCCACATGAGTACTGTTATTGTGCCTGCTTTATAGATGAGGAAAGTGAGACTCAGATAGGCAAAAAAAAAAAAAATTGCCCTAGATCACATAACTAATGCACGGCTAGCCAGGACACACTTGCCCTGTGCTCCTGGGCTGCAGAGTGAGCAAGTACTTACAGATAACTCTAGGGCCCCCCTCTATCCAACCTCCTGGGCTACTTCCCTGTCCCCCAACTCCAGCCACAACTCCCCTGCCTGTGTCTACTCCTCCCTCTCACAGCCAGGCCTCACAGAACCTCTCCTAGCCTTAAAACTCCAGCCTGAGATGTGGAACAAATTGATAGCCACATGCATCACTCTTATGATGCTTATTAGAGAGTCATAATTAATTTCTCAAATGTACACAGGACTCAGGGGATAGACTGGGTGCTTCTCACAAATTGCACGACTAAGTGACGGTTTTAGGCAAATGAGGAGTGAGTATTATTTGCTTTTCTAACTACTGCCTAGTGCATTTGGTTTTGATGATGGCATTTCCAAAGTAATTTCAGAGGCAGATTAGAGGAGCAACATTTTTAATCTTTAGCAAAAACCCTAGATATGAGAGAGATTGCAATGTCTATTTTTTAGCTCTATGTTTTCTACAGTTGGAGCAAAATGTGGAACAAAATAAAACAACAATATCACTTACTGTGTAAACAGCTACATTATCTCCAATTATTCTTACTTCCCTATGCATGTTCCCTGCCTCAAGGAAGTAGGAAAGGAAGTCTATGTATTGCCACATTCCAGGATGGGCTGAAGGTCACCACCCACCAGGAGGATCTGGAGCCCAGGGAGAACCTCTACTCTGCCCCTGGATTCCACTGTTAGAGATGCACTTCTCATGTGATGTGCATACTCCGGGAACAGCAAAACATAGGAATTAGACTTGAGGAGAAAGACGGAGAGAGAGATATCCAGAATATACCCACAAAATACAGAAAGGAATCAGGCTATAGCATTGCAGGAAATAAAGACAAGCAAGGTCTCACATGTACAACAAGTGCTGAGAAGACAGGTAGTGGGACAAGGGAGGGAAGAACAGCAGGAGAGGGAATGTGAGAGGTCAGTGGACACTCACGACACTGCAGAACCTGGAGCTCTAAGGCACAAACTTTGGGGAAGGCCTCCCCAGGTCTCCTGGTACCAGGCAGGTCCAAGTTGTGCAAACACTGACATCCCTGAGGGCCTGCACCCTGTCTTATATACCTA
This sequence comes from Graphiurus murinus, assembly GCA_004027655.1. Classification (NCBI taxonomy): domain Eukaryota; kingdom Metazoa; phylum Chordata; class Mammalia; order Rodentia; family Gliridae; genus Graphiurus; species Graphiurus murinus. Next base: position 68,222 of record PVLC010004540.1, on the reverse strand, counting down.
ATGACATTGAACACGTGGGGAAGGGCCTCACATCAGTCCCTGGGGAGCTCATGCCCCATGGCTCCTTCATTGCAATCTGGGATACAGAAACATTGAAGCTGGAGGCAGGGAATTGTGTTAGTCAGCTTGCCACTACTATAACAAAACCTGAGATAATTAACTTAGAAAAGAGAAAAGTTTTACCTCAGCTCACTGTTTGGGATGTTCAGTCTATTACTGATTTATTCTGTTGCTCTTGAGCCTGTGTCAAGACAGCAAATCATAGAGGGAGCCCATGGTAAAACAAAACTACTCATCTCAGGACCAGGAAGCAAAAGAGAATGAGGAGAAAGAGAGAGAGGACAAGAGAGAAGGCTTGGGTCCCACAATCCCCTTCAAGAGCACACCCCCAATGACTTCAAGAACTTCCACTAGGCCCCATCTGTTTAAGGTTGCAATACCTCTAAATATTGTCTCCTTGAGGACCAAGTCTTCAATATATGAACGTTTTGGGAATACTTATCCAAACCATAGTAGGGATGCAGCAGTCCCTTCCAATGACCTGTGCACCAGGATGGAAGTTTGAATGGGGCAGGATAGCCACCCAGCCTTTTGGGGCAGGGCCAGCTGCACTGTAAGACAGTGGGGTTGAATTCCTATGGTCCTGTCTCCAGATCAAGGACTGAGTAACTTCTGTGGTGGCCCCTGTTTCAGGCTGATGCCTTACTGTGCTCAGCACCATTGTGATCCCTGCAGCCTCCCAGCCTTTGTGCTCACATGAATTCCCACCAGAATACCTCTGGATAGTGCTCTGCTATTTCACTTCTACCCTCTCAACTGCAGGCCACCGTAAACTGTTTGGCCCGCTCATCACCTCATTCTCTCCTGGCAATGAACCCTGATATTCTCCTCTGGAAAAATCACTCTGCACCCATGTGTTCAATGTGAGTCTAACTCTCCACCTGGGGCCAGGGTGGACATATGGCCTAGGTCTCTCCAGTCAGTGTTCTACTTTTCTGGACACCATGATTAGCTCAAAAACGAGCATATGACCTAAGACAGGCCAATGAGACAGCTTGTCTCCTGCTGCATTCCCCAGAAGACCCAGAAATAAAAATTTCAATGCAAGGAATTGGCTTTGAAGTTGATCTTAAGAAGTAGCAATAAGGAAGAGGGGAAGTGAGACAATAATGGGAAAGAAGCCAATAAGCAGATGACTGCAGTGGGCAGAGGCTCATCTTGACTGGGAGCTGCTGCAGAGCACACCTCAGAGTGGCTGAAGGGCTAGGAAGCTGAGAACTTATCCACCAGCTTCTGTTGAGGACTGCTCCTATAGACATTAAATCCAGTTTCCTTATTTGCTGTTCTGTGAGCACTGACCTTGCTTGCTCCTATGATCAGAGACTGTTCTTTGGAAGGTACGCAGGTGCTGGCATTGGCAAAATAGAGAATTCAGAGTGAGGGCTTTGGGCAGTACACCAGTAGTGTTGTGAGTGTCTACTGACCTCTCACATTCCCTATCCTGGTGATCTTCCCTCCTTTGTCCTAGTATCTATCTTCTCAGCTTGTTGTACATGTAAGACCTTGCCTGTCTTTAATCACTACAATGTCTTGTGCCTTTCTGTATTTTGTGGGTATATTCTGGATTTCTCTCTCTCCGTCTTTCTCCTCAAGTCTAATTCCTATGTTTCGCTATTCCCAGAGTATGCACATCACATGAGAAGTGCATATCTAACAGTGGAATCTAGGGACAGAGTAGAAGTTCTCCCTGGGCTCCAGATCTTCCTGGTGGTGGTGATCTTCAGTCCATCCTGTAATGTGGCAATAGGTGGACTTCCTTTCCTACTTCCTTGAGGCAGGGAACATGCATAGCCAAGTAAGAATATTTGGAGATAATGTAGCTGCTTACACAATAAGTGATATTGTTGTTTTATTTTGTTCTACCTGTTTTCTATACTATAGAAAAGATAGAGTTAAAAAAATAGAAGTTACAATCACCCATGCCCAAAGTGGCCAGGAGGCAATGGTGTGCGATTCTGCTATCAAGAAAATCTGGGCGCCAGAGGCTGTGGCACAAGCCTGCAATCCTAATACTTGAGAGACTGACAGGAGAATCACAAGTTCTAGGCCACCTCAGCAACTTAGCAAGATCCTACTTCAAAATTTAAAAGAACTAGGGGTGTAGCTTGGGGATAGAATGCCCCTGGGTTCAATCCCCAGTACCAAAAGAGAGAAGAAAGAGGAGAAGGAGGAGGATGGAGAAGAGGAGGAAGAGGAGGAGATCAGAAAGGATGGACTGAATCAAGTTAAACAAATGTCTAGCACAGGGCCTGTTCTCAGGTCCTTCGCTGCAGGCTCACCAGGAAGAGCCACACACCATGTTTCTCTAACTTATATGACCTTGGAATACCTTTCTTACATCATGTTCTAGAACCAGGTTTCAATGAAACCCTCTTTGAAAAAAGTTTAACCAGTAAAGCCAGCTCCCATTCCCCAGGGGCAGGCTGGCCCTGGAACTGTTCTAGACATTCTGCTAACAGCCCCTCCTCCCTCAGTGGCTCACACTCATCCATCACCTCCCACTCCCAAACCTAACAGGAAGTGAAAAATAAACTAAGCCAACACAGTCAAACGCAGCTGAATAAACCACTTCAATGGCTCAGACACAGCAGAGCCTTCTGTGTTTGTGAATTGAATGGGTCCTCAGACTCCAAAATATAGTGCCGGAAATTAAGAGACTACTGTGGCTGAGATGAGATACATATAACCCTGGATACATATTAATGTCAAAGATGGCCGGCAGTAATCATCTCTCTCCATTAACTGGATCAGACATCTTAGTACAAAAATTGCAATAGAATCTTAATTATTTCCTTTCTAGTCCCCCTATTAGGAAAATTTGTTTTAAGAATTTTTTTTCTTTCTTTTTGCTTTTTGGTGTGCAGCACCGTTGTCTAATGGCTCATCTCATCTCCGATAAGACATGATCTTTACATAATCATTCTTCCAAGAGTATGCTGGGTTTACATTCTCTATAGTAAGTACATTTCTTGCAAATTAAGTGCTAGTGATGTATGTCTGCTTGTCTAGCGGTGTCACCATAAACAACCTGTAACTGTTTCCCTGACACTCCCCAGGGACACTGCTAAAATGACTGTACATCATCATGGCTTTTTGTCTTGATGACAATAGGTCTTGCCAGTACATATCCTTAAGACATGAGGACTGCACTCAGAGAACCCCTCTCCGTGCCACACTCTCTGCACAAATTGTAATTTCTCACTCAGGCTCCCATATTTGCATCTTGGGTCTAGAGCCCTCACTCAGTGATCTTCCACTTCCTCAAATACCTCAAGCTGGGCTCAGGGAAAGGTGAACTGGACAAGTGGACCTATGGGAGCTACATTTATCCCAGCAGCAAAGAGGGTCCAGGGACTTGTAGACAGCCATATCATGCTCCTAAGCCAAGCCAGTGCACTCCCATTCCTCTCTCTAGAAATAAAAGAGATCTCTCTGCCATGAGAGCAGCCAGATCCCTCCTGACAAGGTGCTGGCAGAGGAAGCTGGGTGCAGGGCCAAATGCTGAAGATAGGAGACTTTGAGAATAATGGGTAAGGCCAAGGATGCAACCTCTCTCTTCTTTTTGGTCCTGAAGAAAGAGTTCAGGGTTGGGAGGCTTACCTGTAGAGTAGTACTATAAACATCTCCCAGCAGGAAGGGCTGGAGCTGCTCCTGTCCCAATCTGTAGCCATTGACCCTGACTCCATAGCATCACCCTCTTAATACACCCAGTACATGCCCTCCGACTCCTGGTGCAAGCCCAAGGCCAATTATTCTATGGTCTAGGAGTCCAGAAACCAGCTTCAGTGAGGCCTGTAATATGCCATGAACCAGCACTGCTTGCCCACCCCAGTGGCTATCTCCCTCAGCATACAATTCAAACCTGGGGCAGGTGGCACTTCTGTCACCATACCCCCTGTGTCCATATGACCCCATGTACCCAGACTGCTCTGTGCCTCAAAGCCCATTTAGGCCACCCTAACTAGCCCTTCAAAATATTTTTGGGCATAAGATGATTTATTTTTCTACAGACTCCAGAATCCACACAGAGCTCTGGCCTTTATGATTTCTGGCTGTGGGTTTTCTTCCCCTGTCAGTCAATAACCACAGGGATTTGTCATTCTTGCTTTCTGGCCTTCAGTGTTCCTGACTTTATCTGTAGGGGCTCCCCCTCTCCTAACACCAACTTGGGTGGACTCAGAGTCACAAAGAATATCTTCTTAAATTCTGGACCATACCAGCCCCTGGTGGTCATGTCGTCAAGGGGGGCCAAGGGTTATGATTGGCTTTGAAGTTGAATAAACCTGAGTGTGAATTCTCCCTTTCAGCCATAGGACCTTGAATAGTCCCCCTTACCCTGAACATGTTACCTCAGCTGCAAAGTGGACATAGTTTATACTTCTAGACCTCATGGCTAGGAAATAAGATAACATTGGAAAGTGCCAGGCCCATTGGCTGAGCTCACAAAGATCAGAGCCCTTTCCTGCATCTTCTGAGCAGATTCCTCCACCAGGATCTATGCCAATGCCCGACAGGGGGTCTGGTTCTTTCTCTGAGGCACAGCCTAGGGCTCTAGACCCTAGCTCCATCCTATCCCAAGCCACAGTCAGCCCTGGCTCATTCCATTGTCTTAGGAGAGTGCAATGATCCAGCCATACTCTCACCCACTTTTGAGCTGTGTAAAGAAGCATTGATCATGGGAATCCTTAAGGATGTGACTTACTACCTTAGCCTACTACTTCTACTCTAATAAATTCCCAGCACACTCCCACAACATTGCAGGGTTAGATGTCTTGAAATCATCATTCTAGCCCCTTCTACAATCTTTTCCCATCTCTAGAGGATAAGACAAAGGCCTACTACAACCTGATAGTCAGCCACAGACCTTCTGCCATCTCCAGGCTCCTTGATATTTCTTGTATCATTCTTTACCTCTATATCTTTGATTACTCTGGACAGTCTTATTTTGAATGCCTTTTCCTACTTTATCCACCTGATAAATTCCTAGTCACAGCTTTTTTTTTTTTTTTTTTTTTCATTTTTTTGTTGGAGATGGAACCCAGAGCCTCACACATGCTAGGCAACTGCTTTACTACTAAGCTACATCTCAACCTGTTTAGTTATTCCTGACTATCTGTTTAGTAGCTACATGTGTACACTGAGTAGTTGAAATGTGACCAGTATGAACTGAGATGCGCTATACATGAGAAATCATTATCAGATTTCAAAAACTTAGGATAGAAAAAAATGTAACATATCTCAATTTTTGTGATGCCTATATGGTGAAATGATTATATTTTTACTATATTGGGATAAGGAAAGTATATTATGAAAATTAATTTCAACGGTTTCTTTCTCCTTTCTAAATTATAGCTGCCAGAAATTTTTAAATACCCCATGCAATTGATAATCTACTTCTATTGGTTAGCCCTTGCTAGAAGGCCCAGTTCAGGTATGGTAAGAAATGGCTTGAGAGACCTCAACAAGGCATGTACACTCTGTGGATCCCACGGAGGAATCTGGTCTTCATCCAGCTGTGAGCTACTGATGGCTTTCTGGGATATACAGGCTCCTGCAGCTCCTGGGGAGTTCAATAAGGGAGTCAAGAAAGGAGACACACTTCCTCCCTGTTATAGCTAATGTTCTGATAGGGAAGTGAGATCACAAACAACTGAACAAGTAAATGATCCAGCTATGCCAGATTATGGTTTACAGGCCTGTGTCAGTCAGCTTCAAATGCTGTGACAAAATACCTGAGATAATCCACTTAAAAAGAGGAATACTTCATTTTGCTCATTATTTTGGAGGTTTCAGTCCATGGCCAGTGGTTCCATTGCTTTGGAATCTATGTAAGGCAGAACATCATGGCAGGGAGCAAGTGGTAGGGTAAAGAAGTTCGCTCATGGCAACCAGGAAGCAAAAAGAGAGAGGAGACGAGACCAGGGCCCCAGTGTCCCTTTCATGCTCCAGTGACCTAGGCCCCCACTTCCATAAGGTTCTACTACCTCCCAACAGCGCCATGGGCTAGCAACCAGGCCTTTAGCATATGGGCCTTTGCAGGACATTTAAGATCCAAAGCATAGCAAGGCCATAGAGAATAAACCTGGGTGATGGTGAATGATGTGACTGGGGAGCCCTTTAGCTGGGGTGCTGAGTGTGGTCCTCTCAAGAGGAGATGGCATTTAAGCTGAGACTAGCCAGGCACAGTGGTGCACCCCTGCAATTCCAGTACTTGGGGGGCTGAAAAAGTAGGATCACAAGTTCAAAGCCAGCCTCAGCAACTCTCAGCAACTTAGGGAGACCCTTAGCAACTTAATGAGACCCTGTTTCAAAATTAAAAGGATTGGGGACATAGATTAGAGGTACAATGTCCCTGGGTTCAATCCCCAGTACCAAATAAATTAATTAAAATAAATAAATAAATATGTAAATAATGAATAAATAAATAAGCTGAGACTAAATGAAGACATGGAGCCAACTAAGCAAAATCTGAGCAGGAGGTATAGCAAATGACAGTGCCTGGTGGGGATGGGGTGAGAAATGGACATATTCAGATTTCAGAGTATTCTGTAGTAAGAGTGGACATGGCTGACAGACTGGATGACAATGAAAGTAAGTGCCTTGACTTTAGTCAGGGGTCTCTTGCCACAAGAGAAGTGGTCATCCAGGGACACTAGGTGATGCTTCTCCTGTTATCTGGTAGCCAGGGTAGCGAGGGTCCTGTCCATTTGCTTGTTGTGACTTTGAACAAGACTTTCTCCCCTCTGAGTTGTCATCCCTGAAATGGAATAAAAACTCCAGCTTGTATCACTTGCATCATGAGGGCTACATAGCAATGGCCATGAATGTTCCACTAACTCTAAACCACTGAGAGGGCTCCCTCCAGGCCTGGGATGGAGGAAATGCACACTGGAATGGAATTCTCATTTGGGGGTAAGAAGGTAAGATGTACTAGAACAACAACACACACATCCCGGGGGGAGAAGACAAGAGTTTGAGTCACTGTGGGGAGAACACATTGGAAGCAGGAGCTTTTAATCTGAGCCTTGATGTCCATCTCATAGTCAAGCAGAAATGGAAAATAACACCGTCAGAGGAGGGCACAGCACATGCAAATTGTGGAGGTAGAAAACAATAAACACGTATAGTAAGCAGGGCATGCTATAGACTGGTCTTCGTACAGCCCAAAGAGGGAAATTCTATTCATTCACCTGATAATGTGATTGCCAGGAAATCACAAATATCTTCTGGGAAAAGCTCTTTCACTACCCAAGATGGCCCAGGCTGGCTCCCAATACTCTCCAAAACAGTGCCAACATCATGTCAGTAAGAGAAAAGAGCACCAAATACACAGACAATGAATGTATAATGAATAAACTTTATTTAAAGGGACTGCGTAATACCATGAATTTTTCAGTGGCAAAAACAGCCGAGAACTTATTAAAAAATGCATGACTTTCATATTTGATTATAAGTCAAGAGCAGCCCAAAAGAAAGAGAGAGTGTGATAGGGAGAGTCACAAAAGACACTAGCAGCCTTGCAGACTGGAATTAATGAGGTTGCTCCTAACGGCGAAGGAGTGACATGGTGATTAGTTAATTACTATTCAGCTGCCTGTAATTAATGTACAACTGAAATCGGTGTACAATGAATTAAACTACCACAAAAAGCTGCTACCCAAATTGAGCTGAGGACCTTGATTACTGATCAAGGAGGGTATTACTGTGTTACTGTGGTTTCACCATTGTGATTTCAATAGTGTCTCCCTCCAACAACATGTTATGCAATTAGTGGGAGAGTGGAGCTGACAAAGTCTACCACATGGTGTAGCATGTGATGGTGACACTCACATTTGGGACAGGGTTCCCCACGGTGGGGCCCGACTCTGACTGAGGTCTGAGCCCCAGCATCTGTCCCAGGGCCTGGCCCAAAAATGGTTTTCAATGGCTGTGCAGAGAAGGGTTGTACAGGAATGGGAAGAGGTGATGTTGGAAGGAAAGAGAGATGGGAGAGAGACAGGAATGATGCTGAGAAGGAAGACAAGTATCTGTTTTCTTCTCTTTAAGAATACAACTGTCATCCAGGCTTCATGTCACCTTTGTCCCACACTAGAACCTTTGCGGAGTCAAGGATACTGCAGCAGTCCAGGCACCAGGTGCCCTCTCGAATGCATTCTTCACAAAGCAGCTGGGAGGATCTTAAATAAAGGCAAGTCAGATCATGTCACTCCCCTGCTTGAAACTTTCCTATAAATGTCTCTAATGGTGATAAAATTTACTCTCCTGATGACTTATCAGACATGGGACAATCTGATCCCCATTACCTCTCCATCTCATTTCCCCCTCTTGTCTTCATTTTTGTGGCTCAGCCATACTGACCTCTCTGTGCCACAAAGTCTCCCAGCTCAACTCTACCCCAGGACCTATGCAGCTGCTTGGACCATTCTTCCCCAGTGTTTCCCAGTGATGAGGTATCAGTTTAAATATAACCATCTCAGCCGGGCGTGGTGGCGCATGCTTGTAATCCCAGCATTCGGGAGGCTGAGACCGGAGGATCCGGGTTCGCGGCCAGCCTCAGCTACCTAGTGAGACACTCCGCAACTTAGTGAGACCCGGTTTCAAAATAAAGAATAAAAAATAGGGCTTGGGGTATAGCTCAGAGGTAGAATGCCCCTGAGTTCAATCCCCAGACCCGCAAAAAAAAAAAATAAATAAATAAATAAATAAATAAATAAATAAATAAATATAACCATCTCTGTTCCTCAGAAAACTGGAAATGGATCCACCATACAATCCAGCTATAACACCCCTGGGTATCTTTCCAAAAGGATTGAAATCAGAATATTATACTGATACTTGCATATTCATGTTTATAGCAGCGCAATTCACAGTAGCCAAATTATATTACCAACATACGTGTCCATCGACAGATGAATAGATTACAAAATCTTGGGATATACACACAATGGAATTCTACTCAGCAAAAAAGAACAAAATTATGTTATTTGCAGGAAAATGGGTGGACCTGAAGAACTTTAAGTTAAGTGAGATTTGCCAGTCATGGAAAGTGGAAGGTCATGTTTTCTCCCATATTGGGAAGTTTAGGGATAACAAAATAAAGGAGGAGAAACCCCAGTGAAGCAGTTGGGGAAGAGGGCTGTCTAGGAGAAGACGGTTGGAGGCAGGAGGAGGGAGAAATAATAAAGGGAACACTTCCAATTACCGATGCCAGTCTCACCAAGTGCTGTGTGCATGTATGTCCCTATCACTCTGAGCAACATTATGATGTAAGACTACCATGCACTAACAAAAGTATATTTAAAAAATACAGCCATCTCTGAAATGCCTGTCCCAACTTCCCTGCTTATACCAGCCTCTCCTCCAGTACCACTACCATCATTATTCTCCCTCACATGACTGATTATTTCCTTCCTGGCATACCCTTATGATCTGCGTATTACTTTAGGTATGCTGACTCTATTCATGCTGTTTTCCACAAAGGTTCCATAAGGGAAGAAAAGTATCTGATCTGTTCTCCCCCACATGCACCTAGGACCATGTATTAATATAATGTAAGTGAGGAAAGGCAGGCAGGGACACCCATGACAAAGCCACCTGGAGTCTCCTATGCAGAGATGGGGCCATGCCTGCTAGAGGAAGAAGTGCTGGACTGCCTCCAGTCTGTGCCACCTGCCCCCACCTATGGTCCCCAAGAGGAAGTAGGTTGAGAGTGTGATAGGAGGAATCTGGAGGCATCAGAGTTGGTCAATACCCAGGGCAGTGGAAGCATCCCATTCCACAGAGCCTGCACCCCTCAGCCTGTGTGGCAATGGAGCTGCAAGCATCTCCTCTGAAGCCCATCCTCCACCTGACATATGGCCTTCATGGCATCTTCCTCTCCACAGTCAGGTCTTGGGTGACTGGAGTCTGTATGTTTTATTCAATTCTGGTGCTGCTGCCATTGCCTATACCGAATCACCCGCAGGACTCATTCTCTTCTCTGAACCCTATTCAGAGTGGCCCAGCCTCACTGGACTCATCACTGACACCCATGCACACTAGTTGCCCCAATAAGGACCACTGTGATTCTAACATAAGACCTAACTCAAACTAGCTTCTTAGAGAGAGAGAGAGAGAGAGAGAGAGAGAGAGAGAGAGAGAGAGAGAGAAAGAGAGAATTTATTGGCTCACTGGACTGAGTGAAGCTGTCCAGGGTAGCTTCAGGCATGGCTGGATCCAAGGCTCAGTGATCTCGCTAGATATCTTCTCTTCACTTCTCAGCCCTGCTCTCCCCTATAAGGTCTTTCCTCTTCACCAGGTTCTCTCTACCAGGGCTGTCCACCATGTTTGTGCCATGCGCTTCTGTGTCAATGTGGTGTAACCTATGGAATAATATTGGGGGGGGGGGTGCTAGGGATTGAACCCAGAGGCATTCTACCTCCCTGCTATACCCCCAGCCCTATTTTATTTTTTATTTTGAAAACGGGTCTCACTAAATCTCTGACAGCCTCACTAAATTGCTGAGGCTGGCTTTGAACCTGCAATCCTCTTATCTTCTTATCTCAGTCTCTCAAGTACTGGGATTACAGGTGTGCACTACCACACCCAACTTAAGATAAAATTTTAATTTGCTTTATTATGTGTATGTATGTATGTATGTATGCATGTATATAAAACATGAGATCAAATAAAATATATACATGTATAAAATTTAAATGTAAAATACAATATATATGAATAGAATAAAATATATAGGTAGGAAAACAGTTATACTGAAATATAGTTCTATCCATGCTCTCAAATCAAGAGCACCTGCCCTATAGGGTGGTTTGCAATAGTTCTATATCCACATTTCTACAGCAACACCCTAAGGTGTTGCTGATCCTTACTGGGCCAGTCTAGGTCACATGACCATCTCTGAATCTATCACAATAGTCAAGAGAATGAATTCTGCTGATTGGCTAGGACTGGGTCCTGTGCCCACATGGATGTGGGAGGATACGGTAGGGTCCAGGCCCTCTAAACCACAGCAACTGGAAGGGAAGGAAAGAAGTGTGACCCCAAAGGAATAATGGAGGGAAATGCACTAGTCTTGAGGCAAAGGACATGGGAAGAGGAAGGACTGTTTGCTGGGAGAGAGGCAGAGAGATCAGCACTTATGAGTGATGGCAGAGCGTGAGTGGTAGCTGCTGGGTCCTGGTTGGGGAAATCACAAGATATGGGTTTGAGTCTCAGCTTCCCCACCCACCAACAATGACTCTGGGCTCACTGGGAAGGCACCATGGACTCAGGCCAGGTGTGAGGTCACCCTGGGGTCTCTCAGACCAACTGTGCTCAAGGTCACCTTTTCCTCAGAACCTCACCCCAGGCTTCACCGGGGATGAAGAGAAGCAGCTCCACTCTACTGTCTAATACCAGACATGAGGGTATGAGGATGTAAATTTAGCCCCTAACTCAGTACTCCAGGAGACAAGCAAGATCCCAGGACATAGCTGGGTATGGTGGTGCACGCCTGTATCCTTATTACTTGGGAGGCTGAGACAGTAGGATCACCGGTTTGAGGACAACCTCAGCAACCTAGCGAGACCCTGTTTCAAAACAAAGAAATAAAGTACGGTGGAAGACTCTTGAGTTCAATCCCCAGTATCAGAGAGAGAAGAAATAAAGAAAAGGAAGGAAGGAAGGAAAGAAGGAAGGAAGGAAGGAAAGAAGAGAGGAAAGAAGGGGGAGGGAGGGAGGAGAAAAGATACTGGGGCACATTAGGGGAGCAGATAAATGAGCAGGACAGCTGAGACTTTCCTCCAACCTGGTTCTGGCATCACAGAAGACAAGCCATGGTGCCCTTACCCCTTGCTTAAAAGAAAATGACTGCTAACCTTAAGTAAAAACCCTACTGGGGACCTTGGAGGAGTTCTTTGGCTTCTCCGGGCTCATTTTTCCCATCTGTAAAATAGGAGTAAGAATCCTGACCTCTTGAGGTCGTCCTACACCAAATACTCCAGTCATTCAATGCTGACAATGGAATTAGTCCAACGAGGGTGGGCTGGGGACTTGGTCCTTGTGAACCCTCTAAGGACGTGTGCCCCACCAGCACCATCAGGCCCTGCTTTCATCTGCTTCTCTTGCTTCCACCTCTGTCTCCCTTAATGAGAGCTAGAGCCCATTTCAAGGCCAGAATTTTAAGATTTCACAAAGAGGATAAAATCAGTTTTTTCTGGGTCTAACTCCTCCAATCTCTCCTAATTCAGTCTCTGCTGGCTCCTTCCAATGAACAGCAACTCAGGCCCTTGGTAGGGCCCTGTAGGATGATCAAGTGGGAAGGTCAAAGGTCCTTCCTTCCCTCCTGTCTCTGCAGGGGACCTATGGGTCATGATCCATAGGAGGAGATAGGACTCCTCAGCCTAAAGAATGGGGTGGAGAGGCAAGGTGCCTAACCAAGATTGGAGACTATGCCGGGGTCCCATCTCTGTCACTAGACAGTTGTAAGACCTTGGGTGTGGCTACTCACCAATTTCCTTTCCTAAAACTGACTGCACTTATATTTATCCTGCCAGCTCCTCATGGGAAACTCAGCTGAAGTTGGAGGAAGTACCCAGTGGATGTCACATCAGGACAATGGTCTGGAGGGAACAGAGGCCCTATCATCTAGAAATAAGTGACCCATGGACCTGAAAGGCCAAGAGACCTGGCCAAGTGCTGTCACCGCTGCCTCCTATCCAGATGGAGGAAGTAGAAGGCAATCCCAGAGACATGAGGGTGGGTTACTCCCCCATCGGAATAGCATGGGAAGGAAACTGTAGCCAGGCCAACTGTGTCAGTATCACATTGGTCTAAGAGGCATTCCATGAGTGAAGCATCCAGTTGTCCAGAGTTCCTAGGACAGTGGTTGGGATACCAGGTTCCATATTCACTCTTTCTGTTCACTAACTCTGCTCCCTCAAGCTAACTATGTGACCCTTTAGCTTGCTTTATTTATTTATTTATTTATTTATTTATTTATTTATTTATTTAGCGGTATTGGGGATTGAACTCAGGGGCATTCTACCTCTGAGCTATACCCCCAGCCCTATTTTTTATTCTTTATTTTGAAACAGGGTCTCACTAAGTTGCGGAGTGCCTCACTAGGTAGCTGAGACTGGCTGCAAACCCGGATCCTCCGGTCTCAGCCTCCCAAATGCTGGGATTACAACCGTGCGCCACCATGCCCAGCTACCTTTTAGCTTTAAATGCTCACCTGTTGTCTCAATAAGGGCTTAGCCTCCAACCTGCCTACTTGTATCCACCCTACAGTTCCACACAAATGTTTAGGAAGGCCTGACAGTTCAGAGCATCTACCCGCTGGAGTCCTGTCCTGAATCTCTTCCTCATTGCTTGTTATTAAAGTACCCCAAGAATGGATGCCAGCTATGCCTCCCACAACCTTAGAGCTTCCACCTACCAGGTCACCCTGTTCCAAGACAGGCATTTCTATCTCATCTCTTACCAGGCAGTGGCTCTGTCTTCCTTTGTGTGGGTTCTGCTTCATTGATGGCTCCAGCTGCCTGCTGGAAGCAATCATGGCCATTAACTACCCAATGTAATAAAACAGCCATCACCCGAAGAAGGTACCAGTAGGATAAATACATGTATTCACTTTAGATTTCAGAGAGCTCCTCAATTATTTTACAAACTGAGAGGCTCTGACCCCAAAACCAGAGACCATGTCAGAGAATCATGCCTGGGCCTGCCCACAGCACAGGGGTCTGGGCTTCTCTGTCATCAGCAACATTCAGTCTATGTGTGTAGAATGAATGGATTAACTCGTGGCAAGTCTCCAACTGCCTTGGATTCATTCATGCATGCATGCATTCAATTTCCATTCAGCAGGCATCATGGAGCAGCTACCGATTTCAATCAATGCTTGTGACCAGCACTGAATTCTTTTTGCAAATCACAGAATCACTACCCCAGGAGATGAAGTGGGAGTGTGAATTGGCAGAGCCATTCACCTGCTAGAGGGACACTGCTTCTCTTATCAAAACCCTCATCGACTTAGAATCTGTGACTATGATTACAAGTATTTCTGGTCTCAACCCAGGCTTCTCTGGCTTCACTGAATACATTTTTCTGAATTTATACTCTAGGTACTTGGAAATAAAAGTCTGGTATATCCCTCACTTTAAGGTTTCATCTCTGTTGATAGCATTTCCTCCGCTGTGCCAGGAGCAGCTAACCTTGGAAAGAAAAATCCTTGAATACGCAGGCCTGGGCCAGGAGGTAGGATGGACAGAGACCCCTCCCCCAGCTCCTCACTATGCACAGAGTCGCGAAAGATAAGCCTTCTCAGAAACATTCCTGGCTGCTCCCTACATCCCACCCTGATTCACATTCCCATAAATGACCCCTGTTTAAATCTGGTTGATCCAAAAATCCTAACCCCCATCGTGCCTATTCCCTATATGGCCTTTGAAATCCCTTGGTCATTTCTACACACATTCATAGGCACAAGAACACAGCCAATGGTTTAACGATTTGCCAACACTTCCCAGCACTTGGCCTTCTTTGAGCATCTTGTAATGCCAATTCATAAGAAAAAGATGGCACCTACAAATAATGCAAACACACCTGAGGAGTAAGTTCTTATTCAGGGAGCTTTGCTCCTTGGCTGTAGGAGGGAAATTGGCCAAACCAATAGAGACTCCCCCAGGTATAATGTTAAGAGCCAGTCTTCCCAGATGTCCTCAGAAAGAAGGGATCAGGATCAAGAGAGAGACAGTGCCCCCTCTCGGGCAAATAAGAGTGACAATGCAATAGTCATGATGTGACATAAAATGCCACAAGAACCACAAGTGAACTAACCACTGGGGTTTATTGGGTATCTCTTTTGTGTCAGGCAGGAGGCTAAGAATTGTGCATTTATCATTTCAGTTAATCCTTCCATTTACGCCATGAGACTACCACTATTCTAATCCCCATTGTACAGTTGAGGAGACTGAGACTCAGAGGATAAGGAACTTACCCCAAATCACAGAGCTAATTAAATGGCAGAAGTAGGCTCATACTACTTTTAAAATTCACTCAGAATACTAGCTTATACCTAACAAAGATGTGTGATTACAATGCACCAATTAAAAAATACATAATAAAATAAAATAAAACACCGTTATAATTCACAAGTAAAAAAAAAAAATGGGCTGGGTCTGTACCTCAGAGGTAGAATGCCCCTGGGTTCAATCCTCAGTACCACAATAAATAAATAAATAAATAAATAAATAAATAAATAAATAAATAAACAAACATTTGCACTAGGAAAAAAAATTCACTCAGAGATGGGAGTAGTGACACATGCCTATAATCCCAGTAATTGGGAAACAGAGACAGAAAGATTGTAGGTTCAAGGCCAGCCTCAGCAATTTAGCAAGATCCTGTTTTAAGATGAAAAGTAAAAAGGGCTGTGGGTATTGCTCAAAGGAGGGATATCACTGGGTTCAATCCCCAGTATAAAAAAAAAATAAATTTCATTCAGTCCACTGCCCTGTCTGTGCAATTCCCCATAGTATACCCTCCTTCTTAGGAATCCCCAAGAAGGGAAGTGCTCAGCCTTGTCTTGCTGTGCCATCCGGGGCAAGAATATCCCTTGGAAGCCATCTTTAGACAATCCTGAGGTAGATTCCCACCTGGACACTGAATGGGTCTGAGGTCACAGGTCTGGGTATCAGCAAGAGCACCACCTGGATGGGCATGGTGGTATACACTTATAATCCCAGTACTTGGAAGGCTGAGGCAGGAGGGTCACAGGTTTGAGGACAGCCTCAGCAAGTAGTGAGACTCTTATCAACCTAGCAAAACCCTGTTTCAAAATAAAAATGAAATAGGGCTGGAAGTGTAGCTCAAAAGTAGAAAGCTCCTGGGTTCCATCCCCAGTACCACAAAAATAAAATAAGAAAAGGACTATCTCCCCAAAGAGAAAGACTCCATTCAGCTAAAGAATCTTCTCTCTTTCTCCCTCTGAACTACACCCTCAACCTTTTTTATTTTTTATTTTGAAATAGCATCTTGCTAGTTGCTGAGACTGGCCTTGAACCTGGGATCCTCCTGTCTCATCCTCCCACATAATGGGATTACAAGTACATACATACATATATACAGCTTTCCTCTCTTTATCTAATTATAAAGAATTAACCTCAAAATCTGCCTTGGCTGCACACTCTATTTAGAAGCCAGAAATGAAATATTTCCAGTCCTCCCCCAAGGTCAACAAGTCCATGACAGCTCTTCTCACTTTCTTATCCCCAATACAGGTCTGTGGGTGTTGGATTTCTAGCTGTGGCATCAACATTACCATGGCCCACCCCAGAACAAGACCCAGCACTCCCTTTCCTCCATTAAGACAGGCTACTCTGGTTCATTCTATGTAAAATAGGGGTGCTTCTGCCAGGCAATGAGGCAAGGTACTTGGAAAGTGAGCATTGGTCAGACAATTGCAGAGAATGATTTGCTCTCTTATGAATGAGAAGTCTCACCATTGGCCAGGTATTCCATCAGTAGTAGCTCCAGTTAAACCTTCATGAGTCTCACTTGAGAAATTATGTATATGAAACTCATTATTAGGGATGCAGCCCCCCACACATGCATACCACTTAGCTCTGAGAACTCTGTGGGAGCTCTTTGTGAGAGCAAGTAAGTGAATGCATGAATGAATGAATGAACCAATGAATGAATGAAGACAGAGGAATGGAATGAAGAGCACCAGACTTAGAGTCATAAAGACCATGTTCTAATCTTGCTTTTCTACTCACTGTTATTTTCTGTTTTACCTTCTGAGCTTCCATTTTTTCATCTGTCAAATAAAATGGAGATCATATGCAATAAGAAGTAAATTAAATAATCTTTGTAAAGTGCTTAGTATAGTGCCTGGCCTAAACAACCACCCCATAATAATGACAGTCACGTACCAAAAAAATTACAATGAAGAATTAGGCACTTTAGAGGAAACAAATATTTTTTAAAGTAGACATAAAAAAAGACTGACTGAGACTACTCAAGATTGGGTTTTAAGTTTCTGTTTGGAGGTATACCTGTTTGGTTTTTTTCTTTTAATTTACTTTCATTGGTACATTTTAGTCTCATATCATAATGTACATCATGTTGACAATGACATTCATGGACACAGCACCTGGTGGCACCACCCCACCTTCCCATTTTCCCCCTTCCCAATACAGATTACTGAGATTGATGTTGGTATATTCATATACATATACACATAGTTGATGGTAGTATTTCCATTAATGAACCTCAGTCTTCCTCCTCCCCTTCCCTTAGAACTCCCTGGCTCCAGTGAGGTTTCTCCTCCAGTATCTGGAGTCCTTCTTGTATCCCATTTCCCTAGCTTGTGCATATTAGAGAAAACACATGACCCTTCATTTTCTGTGACTGGCTAATCTCACTTAACATAATGTTCTCCTTGTCCTTCCATTTTATTGCAAATGACATTATTTTATTCTTCTTTATTGCTGAGTAGAATTCTATTGTGTGTATTTCCCATAATTTTGTAATCCATTCATCTGTTGATGGATACCTAAGTTGGTTCCATAATTTGGCTATTGTGAATTGTGCTGCTATGAATATGGATATGCATATATTACTCACCCTGCACAGGAGTCAACTAGAGAAGGATCAAAGAACTGGAAGTTAGACCAAAGACTCTTAAGCTACTAGAGTAAGGCATAGGTTCAACACTACAACATATAGGCACAAGTAGAAACTTCCTCAACAAGGACCCCAAAGCAGGAAATTAAAAAAATAGTTAATAAGTAGAATGGCATTAAACTAAAAAGTTTCTGCATATCAAAGGAAGCCATCAAGAGTCTAAAGAGAAAACCTATGGAATGGGAGATCTTTACAGCTATCCCTCTGACAGAGGATTAATATCTAGAATATACAAAAAGCTTAAAAGACTTTACACTATAAAAACAAATAACCCAATCAAGAAATGGTCAACTGAATTGAATAGACATTTCACAAAAGAAGAGAGGTCAAAAAGACATGGGCATTATTAAGAAGCTCAGTGGTGGCTGTCTTCTCCAGCTATGCTGATAATAGACCTTATCATGAAGCCAGGTTCTCTAGAGTCACTGAATACAGAAGGATTCTGGAGCATCAGAAACCACATAGCAAGACTTTACTGTCAGAGGCAAGGTAGACACTAAAATCAAGATGACAACTAGGGGAATCTGACCTACATGTATCTGTGGTGATGCCCAACATTCCATGGTGTATCTACAAGCAAGATATATGTGTGGCTGACAAAGTTGTTGATCAAGAATGAATAAAAATGAGCATAAAATTGAGAGATCAACTACACCAATGGGCAGTGACATGTCATATCAGTTCTCAGATTCATCAAATGAAGGACAGGCTTTCTTGAGGAAAGACCCTGCAATGCCATAGCATATATAAACAGCAGCAATTACCCCACTTCTGTGTAATGGTGCATTGATGAAAACAGAAAATCCATTATCTTTACAATGTTGCTAGAAACTGCATCAAAGCTGATCAGGAGATTCAAAGATCAATCACTCCCACCTCAAATAGAGTGAAGGTATATGAGTGCAAGCAATGAATGTAATCTTTCTCTCAGGGAGTCTAATAGATCCACAAACCCATCAAGTGATTATTTCCTCAGTTTTTGAATGCATAATCAGGATGTACATACTTAGGAACTTGCATGGTAGAAAAGGCCAAATGCAGCCTCTGAAATTGCCCCCTGACATAATGACCCAAGCTATCAAAAACAATGCTACATTCTAGGAGTAGACGTAGAAATGTGCGTCATTCTCAAAGACTTGAAAGGTGGAATTATAGAGTTCCTCATTTAATCCCTGCAAAATCCACATGAATCATGGTGGATGATGCTGGACCTTGAATTTAACCAATTTTAGTCCCAATCACAGCTACTATATCAGATATGATAGCTTTACCTAAAACAGATCAACACTGCCTCTGCTACGTAGTTTGTGGCTACTGATCTAGTTAATTTGCTTTTATTTTGTTTTGTTTTTGTGGCACTGGGAATTAAATCCAGGAGCATACTCCCTCTAATCTACAGCCCCAGCCCTATTTTTTTTTTTTTTTTCGGTACTGGGGATTGAACTCAGGGGCATTCTACCTCCAAGCTATATCCCCAGCCCTATTTTTTATTCTTTATTTTGAAACCGGGTCTCACTAAGTTGTGGAGTACCTCACTAGGTAGCTGAGGCTGGCGGCAAACCCGGATCCTCCGGTCTCAGCCTCCCAAGTATTGAGATTACAGGTGAGCACCACCACACCCAGCTTGTGAATTTGGTTTGTAAAAGTCCCCATCAGTTGGGTGCAGTGGCACATCCCTGTAATCCTAGTACTTAGGAGGCTAAGACAGGAGGTTTGAAGTTTCAAGGACAGCCTCAGAAACTTAATGAGACTATGTTTCAAAATAAAATGTCCATTAGGAAGGCAGAATACATCATGGTTTTTTTCTAGAACTAGTTAACTCCTTTCTCCCTCTCTCTGTCACAGTATAGCCCAGTGACCTTAAATATGTGGACATTTCACAGAAAATTACACTGGTCCACAACTGTCTTGCAGAGGCTGGAAGATATACTTTACAAAGATTCCAGGGCCTGTCATACTGGCCCAATGGACTCAGTCGCATTTTTGCATCTTATACCTCCAGCCACTAAGGAAGAGCACAGTGCCTGGTAAGTCTTTGGAGGTTCAAAAGCAGCATGACCTATACTTGGAATACTGCATTGACTCATTTAACAAGCAATTTTGTGTAAGGCCTAGAGTGAGAGAAGGTTCTGAAGCAAGTCCAGAATATAGTGCAAGCAGACCTGACATTTGAGTCCTGTGATTTAGCAGATCCTATGGTGCTAGAAATATCTGTGTGTCAATGAAGGTATGGGGTGGGGTCTCTAGACAGCCCCAGTAGGAGTTACAGCATAGATGCCTAAGGTTTTGAAGCAATCTATGCTATCTGCTGCAGAAAATATCCTTTCTCTAAAAATCAGTTCCTAAAATGCAAAAGTCACATAAAGACTGGGCCCCTAACCAAAGAACATCAAGTGACTACAACCAGACCTACCCATACCATGCTGGATAACCTCTGAACTAACAACTCATAAATTGGGTGATCACAGTAGCAATCCATTGTCTACAGGGGTTATAAATCCATGATCAGGCACAGCTTTTCCAAAAACACAAGCAAGCAATACAAACTGGTAGCTCAGACCCTCATGTCACCCACCTATGTTATATCACCACCTCTCCCTCATCTCACACCTGTGGCCTCACTAGAGGTGAGAAAAGGTGATGATTTCTATAACCCACTGACATAAGAGGGAAAAACCAGGAGAAGTCTGCTCAGCATGGGGGCAAAATGAGAGTGGATTTCTCCTACACTGTAATTGTATGCGCTACACCACATTTAGGGGTGGCTGTGCTTCTGGTCATCTACTTTGCATGGAGAGAGAAATGACCCATATCCCAACTTACATACCCTTACATATTGGGATTGGGAAAAGGAAGATCTTGGCAAGAGTCATGTGGATAGAACTATGGGAGCCAAGGGAGTAGATTTTTAAATCACATTTATGGTCTCATGGCCAACTATAGCAGTAAAGTTTTCCCATTTGTCCTCTTCTTTTAAGTTTTTTTCCCAGAAATGGTAACCCATCATTCTCTTAATAAATCCATAATAGGATATAGTGGTGTGAGAGAATCTGAGAGGTGTGGATAATGCGTAACTCTACCCAAATCCCTTTTGGTCCTCTTGGGGCACCCATTCCCCATGTCTTGGACCCAAGTTTGGACACTGCTGAGGCATAACTTACACTCCAAAGCTCCCTCTGCAATGCACTGAGGCTATGCTCTGTGGACTCTGCCCAAGTTCCCACCTTGCTGGCTACTTCCCTTCCCTGTCCCACCTTCCAACCAGCCTCTCTGGAAGCACTGCCTTACTAAAGTGCCTGCGCCCCAGTCCTCATCCAGAGGCTTTTTCTACAGACCTGACCTAAGAAGCATCTTTTTCTTTTCTTTTCTTTTCTTTTTCCTTCTTGCTCTAAAGGAGTGGAAAATATTTTGGATGAGACTTAGAGAATGAGAGAGCAAACAGGGCTGAGAATCAAGGCTCCAGGGCACCCTACTGAATGGGAGAATGTCCCAAAGACTGGTGTATCCCCCACATGGATGGCCTACAGCCCTATGTAGGTGCAGTAAACCCCAGGAAACTTCTTAAAATCTCAGAAGAGGTATTGATAAGGCCCATGGAGTCTGCCAAAGCCTGAACACCCAAGAGCATTCTCACTCCCCTTTCTTGTGACCTGAGATGGCAGATGAAGGCAAACTATATAGTCATCACACTGTGACCAAGAGGAATCACCAGGGGATTTCAGGTATAGGGGTGAGAGCAGAGAGGATGCCTGGACAGAGTTGCCACAGATGAACAAGATGAAATCTTAGTGAGGAAGCCATGCAAGCACCAAAGAGAAAGAAGAAAGATGGAATACAGCACCACAGAGACAAGAAGTGCAAACTGACAAAGACACTATCAACAGGAAAAAGTCACTATAATTGTTCAAAATAAGAGAAAAATGTAATAGAAGCATGAATTTGATATAGTTAAAAACAAATATGAGATGATTAAAGTGCGGAATGAGATGGCAAAAGGGATTAGAAACCTCAGAAAACAAAATTAGAACAAAAATTGTGTCCAGCAATGAGCCTATCATCCCAAAACTTGGAGAACACAAACTTTGCTCAGTGGTTACACCTGTAAATCCCAGTACTTGGAGGCTGAAATAGGAGGATTACAGGTTCAAGACCAGTCTCAGCAACTTAGTGAGACCCTCATAAACTTAATGAGACACAGAGGAAGAATGCCCTTTGGGTTCAATCCCTAGTACCACAAAAAAAAATTAAATAGAACCCAAAAGCATTAGTATAGAGAAGCAGAATAGACACTATTGATAATCTAATTACCGATTTAGAGAAAATTACAAAACCTATAATAAACCTAATCAAATGAATGCATGTAAAAAAGAAATTAAAACCATTAGAGAGAGACTGGCTATAAAAAAGGCAGTGTATCTTTAAAGTAATTGGTGTTCCTAAGAAGAAAACCCAGCAACTGGAACAAAATATGTATTCAAAGATATAATATAAAAAATTCTCCCTTTATTGAAAAAAATGAATGAATATGCCAAAAACAAAGCAAAACAAAAAGGAGCACAATGTGTTTCAGGCATATTTGATACTGAAATCTCAACACAAAGATACATCCTCTCCAATTAAGTTATTAGACTCAAAGTTGAGAGAAATCTTTACACATCCAAACAGAAATCTCAAAATCACACATGGTAAGAAATTCAAGCCAGATTCTGACTTCTCTACAGACAAGCCTCCAGTCAGACAAAGACTTGACAGAGAAGTCTCCAGTCAGACAAAAGGTATTAATGTCTCAGCATTTGGGGGAAAAGAAAAAAAAAGCAAAGAATATTCCACCACACTACAGTCATTCATAGGGGCAATAAGCATCCATTCTGAAACATTAAATCTTCAGGTTATTGAACACATGGGCTTTTCCTCAGGGAAAGCAGAACTATTTACAAATAAATCTAATCAATTAACCTATTAACAATAATAATAATAAACCCAGAAATTTTGTAAAAGAACTGAAAATGAGCTGAGAATTCATTTAGATGTAGACAAACACTAAGTAACTAAGGTAATTATGACTATAGAACTAAATATGAAGTTAATTTCCCTGGACAAGCTAAAAGGACAGAGCCAGGTGTGGTGATGCACGACTGTAATCTCAGTACTTGGAAGGCTGAGACAGGAAGATGGCTGGTTCGAGGGCAGCCTCAGCAAGTAGTGAGGTTCTCATCAACCTAGCAAGACCCTTTTTCAAAACAAAAATAACTAGGGCTGGGGGTATAGCCCAGAGGTAGAACACCTCTGGATTCAATCCCCAGTATCACAAAGAAAGAGGAGAGAGTGGGAGAGAGAGGAGGAGGGAAAGAACATGAAGAAAGCATAGAAGGCTCATTTTTCAGAAAAGAAATTTAAAAATTATTTTTTTAAATAATGACTATAAATTCCTGGTATTTTTCATAATCCTTTTCATTTTTAAAGAATTTTCTAGAAATTTTTTTTTTACATTTTCATTTTTTACATTTTAGAGAAAATACTCAGGGCTGGGTTGTGGCTCAGTAGTAGCATGCTTGCCTAGCATGTACAAGGCCCTGAGTTGGATCCCCAGCACTGCCAAAATGAAAAAAAAAAGTGACCTTCTATTCTAGAGAAAATACTTGAAGTTCACAGTTCCCTCAGTTTCACTCTGTGAACATTTTTGTCCGTTAATTTCTAGTAAAATTAAATTACTTTATATTTTGAAATAACACTGAGATATGGTAACTGTAACAATAACTTTTTTGTGTGTGTAGTCCTAGGAATTGAATCCAGGGGCATTCTACCTCTGAGCTACATCCCCAGCCCTATATTATTTTTTATTTTGAAACAGGGTCTCACTAAATTACTGAGGGTCCTCCTGTCTCAGTCCATAATTACTGGGAATTGAACCCCAAAGCATTCTACCTCCCAACTCTATTTTATTTTGAAACCTGTCATACTCCTGACTCAGTCTCCCAAGTACTGTGATTACAGGCATGTACCACCACATCTGCCTCCTATTTTATTTTGAAACAGGGCCTCACTAAGTTGCTGAGACTAGCCACTAATCTGTGATACTCCTGCCTCTGCCTCCCAAGTACTGGGATTACTAGTATGCGCCACCACACCCAAACGGAAATTTTTTATCTTTTACTTGGCATATTTAGACCATTTACATTGAATGCAATTATTCATTTGTTGACTTCTCTCCTTCTACCCTCTTCACCCTTTTTTCCCAACTTTTGGATTCTTTGGGGTGGGATATATTTCTTGCTCTTGTTCTCTTTTCTTTCTTTTTTTTTTTAATTTTCAAGTAGTTGTTTTAGAATTATCTTTTTAAAAATCCTCATGTGATTGCTTTTTTGTATTTTGTCCAGAAATTTTTGTTGTAATGGGTGAATAAGATCGCTTTCCTGGGCTTAGTCAGTCTTGGCTGCCCAAATGTTGCCTTTTCAAAATTTTCTAGAGATCTACTTGTTTTATTGTTCTTTTAAAATAAGCAACTTTTGGACTTTTGGATTCATTAAACCACACCCTCGCCAGCATTTATTGTTATTCGTGTTTTTTATGATTGCCATTCTCATTGGAGTTAGGTGAGTTTTGATTTGCATCTCTCTGATTGCTAATGATGTTGAACATTTTCTCATACATTTATTGGCCATTTGTATTTCTTCTTTTGTGAGGTGTCTATTTAGATCCTTTGCCCATTTTTTGATTGGGTTATTTGTTTTCTTAGCTGTGATTTTCTTGAGTTCCTTGTATATCCTAGATATTAGTCCTCTATCAGAAGAGTAGCTGGCAAAAATTTTCTCCCACTCTGTGGGCTCTCTGTTGAGGTTCTTGATAGTTTCCTTTGATGCAGAGAAGCTCTTCCTTTGAGTTGCTTGTGCTTTGGGGGTCTTGTTGAGAAGGTTTTTACCTGTGCCTATGTGTTGTATGTGGTTTTTTGTTTTTGTTGTTGTTTTTTAAACAGTGTCTTCTAAGTTGCCTCCAACCTGTGATGCTTCTGTCTCCGCCTCCCAAGTGCTGGGATTAAAAGTGTGGGCTACCACTCTTAAACGTCTCTCCTAATTGTAGTGTTTGTTTTCCTTTTATGTAAAATTCTGGGATAGGATTTTACCAGAAGACTTTGTATCCTCTTTGCCAGCTCAGCTTCCCCATCTTATATCTTCTGTGTGTTTTACTCCTAAAGGTTTGTATTTGAAGTTTTCAAAGGACTGCTGTTGGGCCCTGGAGCCACTTACTGGTATGGAGAGGTCGAAGTGTCTGAGATTTTTATCCTTCCCATCCTCAGGCAGCCCGTGACCAATAACTGGCTTGGTGGAGGTACAAAATCTCAGCTGCTCTTCCACTACACAGAACAATTCTTCTCTATCTCTATCCTTATTGTGTGTCTGAGACAGGAGGATCGCAGGTTTGCAGCCAGCTGCAGCTACTTAGTGAGGCCCTCCACAACTTAGTGAGACCCTGTTTCAAAATAAAGAATAAAAAATAGGGTGGGAGTGTAGCTCAAAGGTAGAATGTCCCTGGGTTCAAAACAAAGGCTGGTTTTTTGAAAAGAATAATAAGATTGATAAGCCCTTAGCCAACCTAACCAAAATAAATTATTAAAATATTATTAAAATCAGAAATGAAAAAGGAGGCATCACCACAGACAGTGGGAAAATTCATAGGCTCGTCAGAAATTATTTCAAAAATTTATACTCCAATAAACTGGAAAACATAGAAGAAATCAAAATATTTCTAGACATATACAACCTTCCTAAATTGAACCAAGAGGATATAGAAAATCTAAACCAACCAATAGCAGCAAAGATATAGAAACAGCAATAAAAAGCCTTCCATCAAAGAAAAGCCAAGTCCAATGGATTTCCAGCTGAATTCTACCAAACCTTTACTGAAAAACTAAACCTAATACTTCACAAGTTATTCCATGAAATTGAACTCTTTCAAACTCCTTCTATGAGGCCAGTATCACCTTAATACCAAAGATCTCTCAAGAAAAGAAAATTACAGAGCAATCCCATTGATGAACATAGATGTAAAAATTCTAAATAAAATACTAGCAATGCACATTCAAAACAATATTAAGAAAATTGTACACCAAGACCAAGTTAGTTTCATTCCAGAGATGTAAGGCTGGTTCAACATATGCAAATAAATACATGCCATTCACTAGATAAATAGAACTAAGCAGAGGTTGGGCTCAAGATGGCTGGTGGGATAGATAAGAAACTCAGAGAGCTGTAAGAAAATTGACCTAAGGAACTCTCCCTTAGCCTTTCTGAGGTTAGCAAGCAACAGGGGAACAAGTAATAACTTATCATCTATAACAGCACCAGCAATTTCTGATCCATAGAAATAGTGCATCTAGATAAATGGCACAGCCAGAAGGAACCCTATGGCCCTCCCCTCCACCAAATATCATCCATACAATTTGTAGGGAGATGTGTCTTTTCCCAGTGCTCATTGTCAGTATATTGGGGTATATGGATGATATATGGTGGCCTATTCCTCCAGAAAAGCAGCTTCACCATGAAGCGGCTAGGGCCAGGCTTGAACCCAGCACAAGCACGCCATGTTAAGTGCAGCTCACCGGCTCCATTCTCTGGGTGACTCCGAACCGGGCAGAATGACCGCTGAGGGAGCAGCAGTCTGTGGCGACTGCACCACCGGGGTCCCAAACATCCAGCCAGCCAGCAAAGGCAGCACAGCCCGGTGACATAGTGGAGACTATACAGTCCCTAGCCTACTCCGTCTGACAGAAGGAGACACACTGACCCCCACTGGGGATCTATCCTCCTTCCCTCTCTCCAGACCCCAGGAGCCACTGGAAACAGGTCAGCCAGATTCCCAGGTTCAGGCAGAGCCCTGCAGAAGCAGGTTCCAGCAGAAAAGCAGGACTGAAAGGAGCATTGAAGAGCTCCCTGCCTCCGGATGTGTTCTTGTAGCCAAACCAGAGGCCTCTCCCTCCCCCTGACCCAGCACCAGTGTCTATCCACCTTGAGAGGTGCTGAGAATAGCCCCACCCACCCCAACTGCATAGAGTACAGTCTAGATCTCAAACTGCCTCAGGGAGCATATACTAACAAGTATCACTGGTTCAGCCTAGCCACAGCTGCCAAGTCAGAGCTAAAGGTCTGACTTAGGCCACAGAGCACCCCCCAGAGGTGGTACACGGAGAAACACCAGCTGGAGCCCAGACTCAGGGGCACCTCCGACCAAAAACTGCTAGCAGGCTTTCCTCTCAATATGGTACAGCTTCTGTTATAGACCCAGTGGCAGCAACAGGACAATAGGACAGAGAAAAACCTAAACAAACCAATAGGAAGCAAAGAAATCAAAACAGGAATAAAGGGTCTCCCATCAAGGAAGAGTCCAGGCCCAGATAGATTCCCAACTGAACTCTACAAGACTTTCATAGAAGAATTAATCCAATGCTCCTCAAATTACACAAAGGGCTTAAAAAGCTTAACACCAAAAAGTAATAATAATAAATAACTCAATTAAAAAATGGGCAACCAAACTGAATAGACACTTTTCAAAAGAAGAATGCAAATGGCTACAAATATATGAAAAAAAAAATGTTCATCATCTTTAGCAATCAGAGAAATGCAAATCAAAACTACACTGAAAGCCGGGCGTGGTGGCGCATGCGTGTAATCCCAGCATTCGGGAGGCTGAGACCAGAGGATCCGGGTTCGCGGCCAGCCTCAGCTACCTAGTGAGGCACTCCGCAACTTAGTGAGACCCGGTTTCAAAATAAAGAATAAAAAATAGGGCTGGGGGGTATAGCTCGGAGGTAGAATGTCCCTGAGTTCAATCCCCAGAACCGCAGAAAAAAAAAAAAAAAACTAAAACACTACACTGAAATTCCATCTCACTCCGGTTAGGTTGGCAATCATCAAGAACACAAATAATAACAAATGCTGGTGAGGATGTGGGGAAACCAGGACCCTATTACACTGTTGGTGGAACTGCAAACTAGTACAACCACTTTGGAAATCAGTGTGGAGGTTTCTCAGAAGATTGGGAATGGAACTACCATATGACCCAGTGATAGCGCTCTTGGGCATCTTCCAAAAGGAAATGAAATAGGAATATTATAATCATATATACATATCCATGTCCATAGCAGCACAATGTACAATAGTCAAATTATGAAACCAGCCTAGATGTCCATCAACAGATGAATGGATCACAAAACTTTGGCATATAAACACAATGGAATTTTGCTCAGCCATAAAGAAGAACAAAATTGCCGAGCGTGGTGGCACACTCTTGTAATCCCAGCATTCGGGAGGCTGAGTCCGGAGGATCCGGGTTCGCGGCCAGCTTCAGCTACCTAGTGAGGCACTCCGCAACCTAGTGAGACCCGGTTTCAAAAATAAAAGAATAAAAAATAGGGCTGGGGGTTTAGCTCGGAGGTAGAATGCCCCTGAGTTCAATCCCTAGTACAGCAAAAAAAAAAAAAAAAAAAAAAAAAAAAAAGGAGAACAAAATTATACCCCTTGAAAGAAAGTGGAGTGGATATAACTCAAGAATATCATGCTAAGTGAGTACACCCAGTCCCAAAGAACAAGTAGATGTATCTTCTCTGTTATATGTGGAAGCTAGAGAGAGATTTGGCAACAAAAGCAACATCAGACAGATGAGCAGAGACTAGGGGAGTGACCGAGGATGATTAGAGAAGAGAGGGCAAAGTCATAAAGAATGCAATCATGGAAATAATGCTAGGAACGTATACAACATTGCCAATTCCAATCTCAAAGACTTGTGGGGTGAGGGGGGACCTGGTAGGAATGGCAACAAGAGTATGCATGTATTTTTCTAACACTCTATATCCCAATGTGACATAAAATTACAATGCACCCAATTAAAAAAATAGGACTAAGCACAAAAATCACATGATCATCTCTCATTTCATTGATGCTGAAAAAGCATTTGACAAAATTCAACATTCAGACATATTAAAAAAAAACACTACAGAAAATCATAATAGAAGTAATTTACCTCACTGTCATTAAGGCAATATACAATAAACCCCAAACTGTAGGAATTCCCTTTAAAGTAAGGAACAAGACAAAGAGGCCCACTATCACCACTCCTTTTCAGTATAGTAGTCGAGACTCTTGCCAGAGCAATAAAGCAAGAGAAGAATATCAAAGGAATTCAAATAGGAAAAGAACTAAAATCATCTCTATTTGCAGATGTCATGATCCTATACTTAGAAGACTCAAAAAACTCAACCAAAAAATTTCTAGAGCTCACTAACAAATTCAGCAAAATAGCAGAATATAAATACAATCTAAAAAAAAATCAGTAACTTTTCTATATGCCAATCATGAATCCACTATAAAAGAAATCCAAAAAAAAATTCCATTCACAATAACCTCAAAAACAATAAAATACCTAGGAATAAATCTAATCAAGGAGGTAAAAGACCTCTACAATGAAAATTACAAAACATTAAAGAAATGAAAAAAACATCTTTTAGGACATGGAAAGATCTCCCATGCTCTTGATAGGCAGAATAAATATTAGAATGTGATCTACAGAGTCATTGTAATTCCTATCAAAATATCAATGTCATTCTTTACGGACCTAGAAAAATCAGTCATAAATATCATATGGAGAAACAAAAGATCCAGAATATCCAAAGCAATTCTCAGCAATAAGAACCATGCAGGAGGCATCATAATTCCTGACTTCAAATTATACTACAGAGCTATAGTAATAAAAAACAGACACCAATGGAAAAGAATAGAAGATACAGAAACAAATCCATGGTGCCAAACACATACGTTGGAGAAAAGACAGCCTTTTCAACAAATGGGAATGGGAAAACTGGTTATTCATTTGTAGAAAAATGAAATTAAGTCTCTACCTCTCACCCTGCACAAGAGTCAACTAAAACAAATCAAAGATCTGCAAATTAAAGCAGAGACTTTGAAATTATTAACAGATGATATAGCAATAGGCATAGACAGCCAAAGCTCAGGAAATTAAAACAAAAATTAATAAATGGGATGGCATTAAACTAAAAAGTTTCTGCTCATCAAAGGAAACCATCAAAAGTCTGAAGAGAGAGTGTACGGAATTAGAGAAGATCTTTGCCAGCTATTCCTCTGATAGAGGACTAATATCTAGAATATACAAAGTACTTAAAAGACTTAACACTAAAATAACAAATAACCAAATCAAGAAATTGTCAATTGAACTAAATAGACACTTCACAAAAGAAGAAATACAAATGGCCAATAAATAAAATGTTCAACATCATTAGCAATCAGGGAATGCAAATCAAAACTACACTGAGATTCCATCTAATCCCAATCAGAATGGCAATCATCAAGAAGCCAAACAACAATAAATACTGTCAAGGATGTGGAGAAATAGGAACTCTTCTACTACACTGTTGGTAGGGCTGAAAATTAGTATATCGACTATGGATATCAGTGTGGAGATTCCTCATAAAATTAGGAATGAATCCACCATATGCTCCAGCTATACCATTCCTGGGTAGCTTTCCAAAGGGACTGAATCAAAATATTATAGTAATATATGCGTATCTATATTTATATCAGTACAGTTCACAATAGCCAAATTATGGAACCAACCTAGATGTCCATCAACAGATGAATAGATTACAAAATTATGGAATATATACACAATGGAATTCTACTCAGCAATAAAGAAGAACAAAATTATATCATTATATCATTAGCAGGAAAACAGATGGGCCTAGAGAAGATTATGTTATGTGATATTAGACAGTCACAGAAAACAAAGGGTCATATGTTTTTTCTCATATGTGGAAGCTAGGGAGTAATGGGGATACCAGAGGGACTCCAGATAATGCGGAGAAATCTCAGTGGAGCCAGGGAGGTGGTCTAAGGGCAGGGGATGGGGAAGAGTGAGGTTCATTGAAGAATTACTACCATCAGCCTTGTGTAGAAATGTGAAAATACCATTGTCAATCTCAGTATTCTGTATAGAGAAGGGGGGAGATGGGAAGAGATCTGGGGGAAAGCCCACAAAGTGCTGTGTACATGTATGTCACCATGACTATGAACTACGTTGTGATGCAAGACTATGATGCACCAATATGAGTATAAAAATAAAATAAAATAAACCCCATATACCAATATCTCTCATAAACCCAAGCACAAAATATCTGAATAATGCCAAACATGGTGGCATGCAAATCTTTAATCCTGGTACTTGGGAACTTGGGAGGCTGAGACAGAGGATCATGGATTCAAGGATACCCTCAGCAACTTAGTGAGATCCTGTTTCAAAATAAAAAAGTAAAATTGGGCTGGAGGTGTAGCTCAGGGGTAGAATGCTCCTGGATTCAATACCTAGTACAAAAAAAAGTCAACAAAGAGCAACTGTAATACCAATACTTGAGAGGCTGAGACAGGAGGATCACAAGTTCAAGGCCAGAATGCAATAATTTAGTGAGACCCTCTTGAATTTTTTTTTTTAAAGGACTGGGATTGTAGCTCAGTGGCAGAAAACACTCCTGGATTCCATCTCCAGTAGCATTAAAAAAATTAGAAAAAATAACGCAACAAATATTGGCAAATCAATTTCAATAATATTTAGAAAGAATAATAAATATAAAATGATCACACAAAGTTTATTCTGGGAATGCAAGTTTAGCTCAACCTTGCAATCAGTGTAAATCACCATATTAACAAACTAAAGAATAAAAATCATATGATCGCTGTAACAGATGCAGAAGAAAAATCATTCAACAAAAATCAACTGTCATGATTTTTTAAAATTTACAACAGGCTAGGAATTTAAGGA
The DNA here is from genome assembly GCA_004027655.1 of Graphiurus murinus. Classification (NCBI taxonomy): domain Eukaryota; kingdom Metazoa; phylum Chordata; class Mammalia; order Rodentia; family Gliridae; genus Graphiurus; species Graphiurus murinus. The sequence goes on along the minus strand of PVLC010004540.1, from coordinate 36,677 downwards.
AATTTCTTTAACCTGATGAGACTTAATCTATAAAGAAATTTTAATTCTACAAATAGCATCAAATTTAGTACTGAAAAACGGGCTGGTTTTCATCTAAAATGAGAAACAAGTCAAGGACCTCTGCCCTCACCTCTCTTATTCAACATCATACTGAAAGTCCCAGCTAGAACAATAAGGCAAGAAAAGGAAATAATCTGAAGATAAATTGAAGAGGAAGAAAAAAATATCTCTTTATTTGCAGACAGCATGTTAGAAAACTCAAAATAACTGGGTGAGGTGGCACATGCCTGTAACCCCAGTACTTGGGAGGCTGAGACAGGAGAATCGCCGTTCACAACCAGCCTCAGCAACTTAGTGAGGCCCTCTGCAACTTAGTGAGACTCTGTTTCAAAATAAAAAATGAAATAGGGCTGAGAGTGTAACTCCTGTCTCAGCCTCCCAAGTACGGGGACTATAGGTATGCACCACCACACCCAGCTTCTATTTCTTTTTTTAATTTTTAGTTTTCAGCCAGAACTGCTATCTTCCAGTAATTTGCCAAAATGACGAACACAAAGGGAAAGAGGAGAGACACCTGACACAGGCTCTCTAGACTTTGTAGAAAACATGGAATTGTTCCTTTGGTCACATATATGCAAATCCACAAGAAGGGTGATATAACAGACATTAAGGGAATGGGTACCGTCCAAAAACGAATGCCTCACAAATGTTAACTAGGGCAAAATCAGGAGAATCTATAATGTTGCCAGCATGCTATTGGCGTTGTTGTAAACAAGCAAGCTAAGGGCAAGATTCTTGCTAAGAGAATTAATGTGCATAATAAATAAGCATATTAAGCACTCTAAGAAGTGAGATAGCTTCCTGACATGAGTGAAAGAAAATGATCAGAAGAAGAAGGAAACCAAAGAGAAGGTGCGTGGGTTCAGCTGAAGCGCCGGCCTGCTCCACCCAGAGAAGCAAATTTATGAGAACCAATGAAAAGGAGCCTGAGCTGCTGGAACCTATTGCCTATGAATTCATGGCATAATAGTTGTTAAAAATAACTAAGGAACCACCCCCTGGGCTGTAAAAATGGTGCTAATGAGTAAAAGTGGGGCGTCTTCTCCCCCAAAGAAATATTTAAAGCAAAATTCTAAGCGTGTCCCAATTGATTGTCATGTCTTCACTGTTCAAATTTAGTATTTTTATTGCTGAATTAGCTTATTATGTATGAGTTATACTCAATTGATTAGAAAATGGCCAAGTATTACTCATGAAATATTTATAGATGTTTGAAGATGTTCTCCAAATCACCATGGGGAGGGAGGAAGAAGAAGGTAATCTATTGCATTACAGTTAAGTTCAGGAAAAATTGATTACTCGTGAATATCTGGTAAATAGCTACGTTTTAAGGATGAGGAATTTGCCTATAAAGCCTAGTATTTAAAAATAAATAGCACCCTGTTCTTTGGGAGTTTTTTACTAATTCTGAATTAGTTGAGCCATTAATGGAGCAGGCCTCAGAAAACAATAGTGTAAAAACATTTGTCTTTATCCTATAATAAAATACCACAAACCAGGCGTGGTGGCGCATGCTTGTAATCCCAGATTTCGGGAGGCTGAGACCAGAGGCTCCGGGTTCGCGGCCAGCCTCAGCTACCTAGTGAGGCACTCCACAACTTAGTGAGACTCGGTTTCAAAATAAAGAATAAAAATAGGGCTGGGGAGCCGGGCGTGGTGGCACACGCTTGTAATCCCAGCATTTGGGAGGCTGAGACCTGGAGGATCCGGGTTTGCGGCCAGCCTCAACTACCTAGTGAGGCACTCCGCAACTTAGTGAGACTCGGTTTCAAAATAAAGAATAAAGAATAAAAAATAGGGCTGGGGGTATAGCTCGGAGGTAGAATGCCCATGAGTTCAATCCCCAGTACCGCAAAAGAAAAAAGAAAAAAAAAAAAAAAAAATTCTGAGCTGACAGCCGGGCGTGGTGGGGCAGTTTGTAATCTCAGCATTTGGGAGGCTGAGACTGGAGGATCCGGGTTTGAGGCCAGCCACAGCTACCTAGTGAGTCCCTCCACAACTTAGTGAGACCCTGTTTCAAAATAAAGATAAAAAATAGGGCTGGGGGTGTAGCTCGGAGGTAGAATGCCCATGAGTTCAATCCCCAGTACCGCAAAAAAATAAATAAATAAATAAAATACCACAGAACTTGGTAATTTGTAAATAATAGTTTATTTTTCACAGTTCTGAAGGCTGGAAAGTCCAAGATCAAGGTGTTAGCATGTTTGATGTCTGATGAGGGCCTGATTCCCTCTTCTAAGAAATGTCTTGTTGCTATATCCTCCAAAGGGTACAAGCATTATCTTCAAAGAGGGAAAGGGGAGGAAGTCAGAGAGGAATAGACTACTTCCTCCAGCCTTTTTATAAAGAGTGATAATATTCACTAAGGTAGGACCACGGCCCTTTTCCTGGGCTTCCCCAAAGGCTCTACCTCTTGTGAAGATTGAGTTTCAACATTAATTTTGGGAGGGAAACACTCAAACTATAGCATTACTGGGTTTAGCTGAAATGGAGACTGACTTCTCATTTAACTAAGTTGTGTACATTATATCCCATTTAAAATAAACATCTCTATCTGTCCTTGAAGCTACAAAAATATTTTATTGGTGTATTGTAATTGTACATCAAAATAAGGTTCAGAGTGTTAGAAATGTACATGCACACAGCCATTGGTGCATTTTCTTCCAGATCCCACCCCACTCTCTCACGCTCCCCATCCATGTTATTGAGATTTGTGTTAATAATTTCATATATGTACATGGCATTATTTGAACTTTTTCCTTCATCAAATCTCCCACACACCACCACCACCATCACCACCACCACCTTCCTTCCATAATCCTTTCTTACTATTTTACTGGAATCTCTCCTCATTTTTCTAAAGTCCCTTCTGTTTCCCAATTTCTTTCTAACTTTCACAGGGGGAAAAAAAAACATATAACCCTTCACTTTCTGAGACTAGCTAATTTATTTTTTTTTTTTACCTCTTTCCTTCATTATTTTATTTTTTTTTAATTTTCCCACTTTTTTATTATTCATGTGTTGTAAGCATACATCTTTGTTAGGTACAAATTAATAACTACATATGTGCCCACCTTTCTCATTTGACCCCTTCCCTAGATTCCCACCCCGCTCCCTCGCCCTCCCTCCATCTCAGTTCGGGTTAGTGAGTAACCTTGATGTACATTCGGGTGTCCGCCCCCGCCCACCTCCCGTCTATCCCCTTCGGTTAAATCAACTTCTTTGTTTATTGAGGGTCTCTCCTTTTCCATCTGGAGACCCTCTTATGCCCCATCTTCTCCCTAGCATCCACATATTAGGGAGAACATATGCTTCTTTACTTTTTGTGACTGGCTGATCTCACTTAACATAATATTTTCCAGTTGCATCCATTCCCCTACAAAGAACATAATTTTGTTCTTCTTTATGGCTGAGTAAAATTCCATTGTGTATATGTCCCATAGTTTTGTAATCCATTCATCTGTCGATGGACATCTTGGCTGCTTCCATAGTTTGGCTATTGTGAATTGTGCAGCTATAAACATAGATACACATGCGTCGGTCTGGTAGTTTGGTTTCCATTCTTTTAGGTAGATACCCAGAAGTGGTATTGCTGGATCATATGGTAGGTTCATTCCCATTCATCTGAGGATCCTCCATACTGTTTTCCAAAGTGGTTGCACAAGTTTGCAGTCCCACCAACAATGTATTAGTGTTCCCACTTCTCCACATCCTCGCCAGCAGTTGTTGTTGTTCGTGTTTTTTATGATTGCCATTCTGATTGGAGTTAGGTGAAATCTTAAGGTAGTTTTGATTTGCATCTCTCTGATTGCTAATGATGTGGAACATTTCCTCATATATTTATTGGTCATTTGTATTTCTTCTTTTGTGAAATGTCTACTTAGATCCTTTGCCCATTTTTTGATTGAGTTATTTGCTTTCTTGCCTGTGATTTTCTTGAGTTCTTTGTATATCCTAGATGTTAGACCCCTATCTGTAGAGTAACTAGCAAAACTCTTCTCCCACTCTGTGGGCTCTCAGTTGAGGTTCTTGATAGTTTCCTTTGCTGCACAGAAGCTCTTCAGTTTAATGCAATCCCATGTATTGATCTTCCTTTGAGTTGCTTGTGCCTTTGAGGTCTTTTTGAGAAAGTTTTTACCTGCGCCTATATGTTGTAGTGTTGGTCCTATGCCCTCTTCAAGTAGCTGCAAGGTCTCCGGCCTAACTTCCAGGTCTTTAATTTAACTTAACATAAAATTTTCTAGTTCCATTCATTTTCCTGCAAATGACATCATTTTGTTCTGCTTTATGGCTGAGTGAAATTCCATTGTGTGTATACACCATAGTTTCATTATCCATTCATTTGTTGATGGACACCTACGCTGGTTCCGTAATTTGGCTATTGTGAATTGTGCTGCTATAAACATGGATATTCATATATCACTATGATATTCTGACTTCATTTCCTTTGGAAATATACCAAAGAGTGGTATAGCTAGGTCATATGGTGATACCATTCCCACTCTTCAAAGGAATGTCCACACTGATCTCCATAACTGCTGTACTAATTTGTAATCCCACCAAAAGTATAAAAGTGTTCCTATTTCCCCACATCCTTGCCACCATTTACTGTTTGTATTCTTGATAATTGTCATTCTAACTTGAGTTAGATGGAATCTAAGTGCAATTTTGATTTGCATTTACCTAATTGCTAATAATGTTGAACATTTTTCATATATTTATTGGGTGTTTGTATTTCTTCTTTTGAGAAGTGATTATTTAGTTCAATTGCCTACTTCTTGATTGGGTTCTTTATTTTTTAGTGTTAAGTTGTTTAAGTTCTTTGTATATTCTAGATATTAGTCCTCTATCAGAGGAGTAGCTGGCAAAGGTCTTCTCCCATTCTGTAGGCTTTCTCTTTAGACTCCTGATGATTTCCTTTGCTGCACAGAACCTTTTTAATTTAATGCCATCTCGTTTATTAATTCTTGTTTTAATTCCCTGAGCTTTGGGGGTCCTATTGAGGAAGTTTCTACCCATGTCTATATGTTGGAGCATTGGTCCTATACCCTCTTCTAGCCAATGGTCTAATTTCTGGGTCTTTGATTCATCTTAGTTGACTCTTGTGCAGCGTGAGAGATTGGAGCTTGATTCCATTTTTCTACAAATAGATAACCAGTTTTTCCAATATCATTTGTTGCAAACACTGTCCTTTCTCTGGTGTATGACTTTGGCTGCCTGGGTACAGTGGCAGGTAACTGTAATCCCAGTACTTAGGAGGCTGACACCAGAGGATCACAGGTTTGAAGCCAGCCTCAACAACTTAGTGAAACCCTATTTAAAAACAAAAATAAAAATAGAGCTAGGGTATAGCTCATAGAGAGAATGCCCTTGGGTTCAATCTTTAGTACCACCACCAAAAAAAAAAAAATCAACTAGCTATAAGTGTGAGAATTTGTTTCTATATCATCTGTTCTGTTCCATTGGTCTATATGTATCTGGTTTGGGGTCAATACCATGCTGTTTTATTACTATTTGAAATCAGTACTGTGATTCATCCTGCATGGTTTATATTGCTGAGAATTGCTTTGGCTATTCTGAGTCTTTTGTTTTTCCATATGAATTTTAGGGATGATTTTCTAGCTCTGTGAAGAATGACATTGGTATTTTAATAGGGATTGCATTGAATCTGTAGATTGCTTTTGATAGAATAGCCATTTTGTTAATATTGATTCTATATACTAACAATGAAAAATACATTTACAATGTGTTTAGACCATTTACCAAAAAGGAAAAGAAAAGAAAGATGTTGTTATAAATATGACAAAATACATGCAGGACCTCTAGGATGAAAATCACAAAACACTGATAAAGAGAATAAAAGACCTAAATTAATAGAGTGACAAATTTGTAATCAGGGATTAGATATTTGATATTGCTGTCAATTGTTCCTACAATGATCTATAGAGTCAACTCAATTTCAGTCAAAATCTTGGCAGAAATTTTTGTCGATATTGTTAGGCTATGTCTAAAATTTATTGGGAAAGACAAAGGAAATAGACAAAAAATTTTTTGAAATATAAGAACAAAACTGGAGGACTCACACTACCTGATTCTTTTCTAGACTTTCAGGATATTCATGTACATATATATATATATATATATATATATATATATATATATATATATATATATATACTGTGGATTGAACTCAGGAATATTCTACCTCTAAGCTACACCTCCAAGCTCTTTTTTTATTTTTTACTTTGAAACAGGGTCTTGTTAAGTTGCTGAATTTGGCATTGAACCTGGGATCCTCCTGTCTTAGTCTCCCAAGTCCTAGGATTACAGGCTTGTGATACTGCACCCAGCACATTTTTAATTGACACATAGTCATTGTATATACTTATGGAGGATAGTGTGACATTTCAACACGTGTATACAGTGTGTCATGATCAGATAAGAGTAACTGGCATATCTATTGCCTCAGACATATGTCATTTCTTTCCGTTGGTAATTCAAAATCCTCTCTACTGGCTATTTTGAAATTTGCAGTTAATTGCCAACCAGAGCTAGCCTACTGGGTACACAGAACATTAGCCATTGGTTCTCCTACCCGGCTGTACCCATTCACATATTTCCAGGCCTCTTTCCACCCCTTCCTCCCCTACCCCTTCCCAATGTCTGATAACCACTAATCTAGTATCTATTTCTTTGAGGTCAACTTTTTAGCTTCTGCATATAAATAAGAACACGTGGCATTTTTCTTCCTATTCCTAACTCATTTCACATAGCATAAGGTCCTCCTGTTCTATCCATGTTGCTACAATTGACAGAATTTAATTCAATTTATGGCTGAAAAACACCCAATTGTATGTGTGTGTATATGATATATACATTTGTGTGTGGGTGTGTGGGTGTGGGTGGGTGTGGGTGTGATACTGAGGATTGAACCCAGAGATATTCTACCTTCGAGCTACACCCCCCAGCCCAATTTTATTTCTTATTTGGAAACAGGATCTCACTAGGTTGCTGAGGGCCTCGCTAAGTTGCTGAGGCTGGCTTTGAACCTGTGATCTGCCTGTCTCTGCTTCCTACATACTAGGATTGCAGGCATGCACTGCTGCACCTAGCTATATACCACATTTTTTATTCACTCATCAGTCAATAGATATCCTGGTTGATTCCATACAGATTTTAATACTTATAAAATTACAGTTATCAAAATCATGGCATTGCTGGTAAGATAGTTATATAGACCTATGGGGAAAAAAATAAAGTCTAGAAATAGACCCAGGCAAATGCAATCAAATCATTTTTGACAAAAAGGCAAAGGCAATTCAAAAAAAATAGGGAATAAATAATAGGGTAAATAAACAACTTTGAGCCACCCATGCATACCTTTCACCCTATGCAAATATTAACTCAAATGCATTTTAGAAATAAATGTGAAATTATGAAACTTCTAGAAAAAAAATGTGACTTTAAGTTAGAGAAAGAATTTCTGTGTACATCACCCAAATATAATCTACAATTGAAAAAAAAAAAAAGTAAAAGTAAACTTTGGCTGGCTGTTGTGGAATATGCCCATAATTCCAGTTCTTGGGAGGCAACTCAGCAAGACCATGTTTCAAAATAAAAAAATAAGAAGGGCTTGCAGTGTAACTCTCCTCTAGTTTCAATCCCCAGGACCAAATAAATAAATCTGAACTTTGATGAAAATAAAAAACTTCACTATCTGAAAAACAATACTGACAAAATGAAATGACAAGCCATAGAATGGGAGAAAATATTTACAAATCAAATATCTGACAAAAGATTTCTACCCAGAATATATGAAGAATCTCAAAACTCAATAATAGGAAAACAAGTAATGCAATTCAAAGAGACCAAAAGATTTAAAAAGGAACTACTTTGCCAAAGATGATATATAGGTGGCATATAAACACATTTGAATATGCTCAACATCATTGGTCATTAGGAAAAGGCAAATTAAAACCACAGTGAGATACGACTACACGCCTATTAAAATGCCTAAAAAATATTTTTTAAAGCTGACGATTTCAGTCAGGCATGGTGGTGCACGCCTGTAATCCCAGTACTTGGGAGGCTGAGACAGGAGGATCACAGGTTCGAGGACAGCCTCAGCAACTTAGTGAGAACCTGTTTCAAACTAAAAAATAAAATATGCCTGGGATTGTAGCTAAGAGGTAGAATGCCCCCTGAGTTCAATCTCCAGTACTACAAAGAAAGAAAAGAAAAAAAAAGCTGACAATATCAATTGCTGTCATAGGAACTTTCAGTCACTAATGGGAATGGCAAAGTATAGAACCACTATGAAAAAGAATTTGGTAGTTTCTTATAAAGTTAAATATGCCATATGAACCAGTAACCCTTTGGCTTATTATATATAATAATATATAATATATTATTACAATAATATGATATTATATGATATATAATATATACATTATATATTGTGTAATATATTATTTTATTTTTATTTACACCTATAAGTATATTATTTGCTTATATAATATATATATATTTTTTTTTTTTAATTGATGCATTGTAGTCTCACATCATAATGTAGTCATACATACACACAGCACTTGGTGTGCTTCCTCCCGGCTCTCTCCCCACCCCCACTTCCCCAAACATATTGAGATTGTGATTGGTTTTCTCTCCCTCCCCCTGCCATCATCCTCCCCAGGACCACCTCCGTGGCTCCACTGAGATTTCTCCTCCGTTTTCTAAAACCCCTCTTGTATCCCCATTACTCCCTAGCTTCCACGTATGACAGAAAACATATGACCTTTCACTTTCTGTGACTAGCTAATCTCACTTAAAATGTTTTCCAGGTCCATTCATTTTCCTGAAAATTACATAATTTTGTTTTTCTTTATTGCTGAGTAGAATTCCATTGTGTGTATATATATCCCATAATTTCATAATTCATTCATCTATTGATGGACATCAAAGTTGGTTTCATAATATGGCTATTGTGAATTGTGCTGCTATAAATATGGAAATGTACGTATCACTAAAATATTCTGATTTCAGTCCTTTTGGAAAGATACCCAGGAGTGGTGTAGCTGGATCCTATGGTGGATCCATTCCCAGTTTTCTGAGGAATCCCCACTAATCTCCATAGTGGCTGCACTAATTTGCAATAATTTGTATAAGAGTTCCTATTTCCCCACATCCTCATCAGCATTTATGATTGCTTGACTTCTTGATGATTGCCATTCTCATTGGGGTTAGATGGAATCTCAGTGTAGTTTTGATTTGCATCTCCCTGATTTAGGCTTAGGTATTTAACCAATACAAATGAAAACTTATGCTCACAAAAAATCCTACACAAATCTTTGTAGAAATTCTATTCATAATCACCAAAAACTGGAAACAAGGTGAATGTCTTCAACTGTGAATGGATGAACAAATCTTGGTATAGGTATACAACAGACACTGTGCAACAATAGGATAAGAACAAACTATTAGAAATATGACATAGCTGAGCCTCAAATACATTCCACGGAGGTAAAGCCTTTTGAGGTGAATACTGTGAAATTCTGTTTATATGTCATTTCACAAAAGGATGGTTGCCAGAGGTTGAGGTTAGGGTAGGGAAAGAGGCGATACGAGGGAATCTGGGGTCAAGCTGGGGTGGAGGTGGGTACATTTGCCAAAACTCATCAAACCACACACCAAAAGGGGTATATTTTTCTGAATATAAATTAAAAATAAATAAAAACAATGTAAGAAAAAAACAACTTTGGGAATGAAGGAGCATTAACATTATAAATGTAGTATAGATTTCATTAATGATAAGAAAATATGAATAATTTTATACTAGTAAATTTGTAAATAAAATTGACAATTTAGATAAATATAATTAATAATCACAAAACTAGAATACATGAAGAACCATTAGACACATTGTAGATATTGCCATCCAAAATCTTCTACCTAAACAGACAAAACCCTAATAGGCAAGCCATTCATAGATTCTAAACATACTATCTCATATTATTAAAAATGAAGAGACTAAAAACAATTTCTGTAAACAGACAAAAGAAAACTATACAATTCATGTTATGGGTCTACTCTACTATAATTTCAATACTAATATCAGATAAAGACAGTATTAGAAAACAAGTACAGACTTATAAATATCTGGATTATATATGTACCTTATATATATATATATGTGTACTTATAGATACACACATATATACATATATATGTACTTATTAGAAAACAAGAATAGAGTGGGTGTGGTGATGGACACCTATAATCCCAGTACTTGGGAGACTGAAACAGGAGGATCATAGGTTCAAAAACAGCCTCAGTAATTTAGTGAGACTCTCGGCAGCTTAGTGAGACCCTGTTTCAAAATAGAAAGGGCTAAGGGTGTAGAATGTCCCTGAGTTCAATCCCCAGTACAAAGGAAGGAAGGGAGAGAGGGAGGGAGGAAGGAAAGAGAAATAGGAAGTCAGAGAGAAGGGGGGGGTACAAAGACGAGAATGTGCCAGATAATAAGATCTGTTATGGGGCATATCATTAAAACGATTTAGTATTATATAGGAAGAGACAGATTAATGGAACAAGAAGAAAGCAGTAAAACTGACCCAGACAATAATAGAAACTTGATAGATAGCAGAAATGAAATGAAAAATTAGTACACAAAGGTAAACTTTAATAAATGGTGCTGGCAAAAGCCAACTCAAAATGGTAAAAGATCTAGCAGACACATTGCAACTGCTAGAAAAAAACACAGGACCATCTCTCCCACATATAGGCACAGGCAGCAACTTCCTCAATAAAACTTCTAAAGTTTAGGAAATAAAACCCAGCATTAACAAATGAGATGACATCAAATTACAAAGCTTCTGCACAGCAAAGGAAACAATCAAGAGCATGAACAGAGAGACAACAGAATGGGAGACAATCTTTGCCAGCTACTCCTCTGACAGAGCAGTGCTATCCAGAATATATAAAGAACTCAAAAAACTTAGCACCATAAAAACAAATAACCCAATCAATAAATGGTCAATTGGACTAAATAGACATTCCTCAAATAAGAAGCACAAATAGCCAACAAATATATGAAAAAATGTTCGACATCCTTAGCAATCAGGGAAGTGCAAATCAAAACTACATTGAGGTTATGTCTCCAATTAGAAGGCAATCATCAAGAATAAAAATAATAGGCCAGACATGGTGGCCATGCCTGTAATCCCAGTTTGGGGGAGGCTGAGACAGGAGGATCACAACCTCAGCAACTTAGTGAGATTCTCAGCAACCTAGCAAGATCCTGTTTAAAAAAAAAAAAAAATTAAAAAGGCTGGGGGTATAGCTCAGAGGTAGAATGTCCTGAGTTCAATTCCCAATACCTCCCCCCAAATAAAAAGAATACAACTAATGATAAATGATGGTGAGGATGTGGGGAACACTTGAATACTATTTGCGGGACTGTAAACTAGTACAACCTCTATGGAAATCAGTATGAAGGTTCCTCAAGAGAACACATATGTATATACTCCTACAGTTCAGTATTTCCAAAACGGTATTCTAGGAACTATAAAATCATAAATGTGAAAATGTAAAAAGATTTAGAGAATTTTCTTCCCCCTAGCTTTACAGAGGTAAAATTGCATCTATTTAAGGTGTACGACATGATGCCTTGATATTTACATGTATTGTGAAATAATTACCACACTACATGCAAGGTAGGTAACAAACCTATCCCTCACATAGTTACCTTCTTTTCTCTTATGAGACCACATAAGATCTATTCTCTTAGCAAAATTCAAGTATACAATCTAGTATTATTAACTGTAGCTACCATGCTGTTCATTAGATACCTAAAACTTATTCATCTCTTATAATTGAATTTTTTTCTACCCTTTGACCACCACTCCCCCATTTATCCCACCTCCTGGCTCTTGGCAACCACAATTCCACTTTTTGTTTCTCTAAGTTTGACTTTTTTAGATTCTGCATCAAAATTAAATCATGCAGTATTTGTCTTTTTCTATCTGACTTATTTTACTTAGTTTTACCTATGCTGTAGAGAATGGCATGATTTTCTTATATGGCTGAGTAATGTTCGTGTGTGTGTGTGTGTGTGTGTGTGTGTGTGTGTGTGTGTGTACTGAATTGTCTTCATCCATTGGTGGACATTTGCATTGCTTCCACCTCTTGGCTATTGTGAATCACAAAGAACTTGGGAATGTTCAACATATTGAACAAATCTCTTCAACATATTGATTTCATGTCCTTCAGATGTATATCCAGAAACAGGGTTGCTGGATAATACAGCAGTTCTACTTTTAAGTTTTTGAGTAAACTCCATACTGTTTTCCATGTGGCTGAACAAATTTACATTTCCATAAACGGTACACAAGTGCTCTCTTTCCCTCACATCCTCACTTGTACCTGTTATTTCTTATTGAGCATAGCCATCTTGGCATGTGCAAGTTAATAGTTTGATAGTTCATTGTGGTTTTGATGTGTATTTCTTTTCTCTTTTCTTTCTTTCTTTTTTTTTTTTGGTATATATATATGTTATTCATGGATACATATACATGAGGCAAAGTATAAAAACTGATAAAGAAGTAATATGTTCCATTTCAGAGACTGTCCCTGGAAGGATGTAGTAAGAAGGGCATCCACTCTATAATCATTTCCCTTTAGAAAAAGGACGGGAGAGAAGGAAGAATAGGGAAGAGAAGGGAGATAAAAATGATAGCACATGGGTTTTGCTATACTTTCCCCATATTTTGTTTCCTTTTATTTGAATTATTTTATAACACACACACAAAAAAAAACATTTTAAAGAAATAAGGGATGGGGGAAAGAAGGAAAGGAGGGAAGGAGGAAAAGCCTAAGTAAGAATTTACCAAAATGTTTAGAGCTACTATCTCAGAATGGAACATTATGGGGGATTTTATTATTTTATTTATATTTATTTTACACTTCTGAACTATCCCCAGTAAACATGAGTTTCATAAGCCGAACAAAAACAATAAACATTCTTTTTTTAAAGCACCTTGCTACGCTGTTGTGATTTAAAAGCCTGGATTGTTGAAGAGGCATTGATATTTTGGACACCCAGCCTGGATCCCAGAGCACCTTGTCCAAGACAGGTTTCTGGAGGAACTGATAAGGGAAGAAGAGAATTTAAATTTCAGTATCAACACCACCCCCTCGGGCCTGGGGAGGTGAAAGCTTCAGAGGTCTCCATCCGGCTGCCAACTTCCCAGTGGATGGGGCTGTAGCTGCAGCCTGAGATAAAAGCCAGCATTGTTCTGTCTGAAAATCATTCTTTGAAAATGGGGGTGGTATTCTCATAGCAAGACTATCATAGGGAAGGTCCCCTGATGCCCTTGAAGACATGGACAGGCAAACCCTAAAATGCCCAACACATGGCCTGGTCCTAAGCGCCTCACTCATGTTTGCATCCTGCTTAGAAAGCTTATCCATGCCATGCCTGTAATCCCAGTACTAGGGAGGCTGAGACATAACACTATATGGGTATTTGAGGCCAGCACACAGTAACTTGAAATTAAAATAGAAGCCAGGCATGGTGGTGCACACCTGTAATCCCAGTACTAGGAAGACTGAGACAGGAGGATCAAAAGTTTGAGGCCAGCCTCAGCAATTTAGGGAGACCCTGTTTCAGAATAAAAAATAAAATAGGGCTGGGGGGCGGTATAACTCACAGGTAGAGCTCCCTAGGTTCAATTCCTAGCACCAAATAAGGCTGGAGGTGTAGCTTGGAGGTAGAATGCCCCTGGGTGTCCAATCCCCAGTATGGAAGGAAGGGGGAGGGAGAGAGAGTAAAGAAGGCTCTTATCGCCAGCAGCTTTTACATTTATTCCTTAAAACAACTCTGAGAAGTCTTATCATCTTGACTTCATTTCACAGTAGAGAAATGGGGACTCAGGAAGTTAATTAACTTGGACAGAACCACTCGACTAAAACGTGGGGTAGAGTCAGCACCCCAGGAGGGCACCTGGTGCCTTAGTGGTGGAATGCTAGGCACAAGTAAGAGGCTAAGGAGAAAAGTAATATTGGATATAGCAGTAGGACATTCCCCCAAAGTCCTAAACCCTCAAAGAGAGTAGCCCCAAATGTAGGGAAGGACAGGGCCTATTTGGAGACCAGACTCTCAGCATCCCACCCCCGACGGGGTCCTCCCCCCACTTAGGGATCCTTGTAAGTAAAAGAAGTTCATCATGCCACCCGCCCTCTACCTCTCACTTCCCCTGCTTAATTATCAAGCACTTAATGTTAATATATGAGAAGTTTAAGTACCTTAGAGAGAGCTAAAATGAATGGGAGTGAGAAAAATCCCTGTGTTTTCTTCCATCAGTCTTTCTGATTGCTCTTAACTCTATTTCCTGGAAAAGATCGGTTACAGCCAAAACACATAGTACTTAAAGCAGCAGGGGCCCCTTAAGATCTAGGCGGGATGCAGCCCACAGGGCAGCTATTCCCAAAAAAATGGGAAACCATTCTGGCAGGCCCTGCAGGTTTCTGAACACCAACCAAACTCAGCTCTCCCAGGAAAAAGAAGAGGAAGACTGGAATCTTCTGGCCAGTCTTCCGAATTCTCCCCAGATCCCTAACCCCAAGCCTGACCTAGCTCCCATATTTGGGCAACTTCATTTCCTACCCTGTGAGGCAAGTTCCAGAAAAACTAGAACTCCTTATTTTTTATATAAAAATTTCCAAATTTGTTAATAGTAGCAACTTATTGTAAAAAGCTTTAAATATTCTCCTGAGAAAATTAAGAAGCCTGCAAAGTTGCCTTTGGCCTCTGGGTTACCATTTGGGCTATGGGCTGGCTAGCAGCAGGTCTGAGTGAGACAATATAACAGTCACAATACAATGATAGAAAACAGCTCTCACCTCTCCTCCTCTTACTACATGCCAGACAGTTTATGCAAAAGGCACCTACAAGCACTTGTGCTCAACCAACCCAATGAGGTAGGGTTGCAGGTAGTTTGGGTGACCTTGGCCCATTCTAGAACCAGCAGCTGCCGTGGTAGACAGGTCCACGCATGTGGACAGCAGCCCAGCCCAAGGGCTTGCCCAGCCTTTCCATGCTCTAACCATTAGGCACTTTTCCAGGGATAGAGGATGGAGCTTCCAGTGTGGGAGCTGGGCCATGGTGGGGGTCACTTGCCTAGAAATGGGAACCCCTGGGGGCAACTCTTGGCAAAAAGGGGACAGGTATCATTGGATAAATTCCTCAGCCAGTGACCTTTGCAGGGACAGTTCTGAAGGGCATTCTGTATGCTATCTCAGAGAGTCCTCAGTAGTCTCTAGCTCCACAGTGTGCTCTTTACTTGCTTTCCTCCTCCTCCCCCTACATCCCTCTACTCCTTCACTTTACCTCCTGCCATCAGATCCCAAATAAATTGCTTGCACCCAAATTCTCCAGTCAGCCTCTGCTTCCAGAGGAGCCTAAATTAAAACAGTTTACAGATAAGAACACCGTACCTCAGAGAGGTTAAATAACTTGCCCAGGGCCACTCAGCTGATAAAGGATAGACTGGAATTGAATTAGGGCTGGCTGGCTCTCACATACTGCTCTAAACTACTGCATCACCTTCTTGGAAAATAACCAGCTGGTCCCTCTAATCCCCTAGACTGTCAGCGAGTCCAGGGGAAAGCATGCCAGGGATGTTGCCCACCTGCCAAAAAGCAACAGATGAGTCCAGTAGGAGTCTCCTCACCACCACCAATGTGGGTTCAGGATACTGCCCCAGCTCACCCCACCACCCACCCACCCACCCCTTGATTATCTGCCCTTCTCCTTGGGGTCAGCAGAGCTACAGGGGCTCTGAGCACCCCCCTAGGGGCCAAGAAGGCCATGCATGCCTGGCAGTAAGGCAGAGGGCATGGGTGTGGAAACCCTGCCTTCTACCAGTGAGAAGGTGAAGAGGGGAGAACTTCCTAAGTCCCCACTGAGATCTGAGATGAACAGAAGGACGAATGCACACAAAGAAGCTGAAAGAGGCCAGGCCCAGTGGCACATGCCTGTAATCCTAGCACTTGAGAGGCTGAGATAGGAGGATCACAGGTTCAAGGCTAACCTCAGTAACTTAGTGAGACCCTGTTTCAAAACAAAAAATTTAAAAGGCTGAGTGTGTAGCTTGGAGGTAGAATGCCCCAGAATTCAATCCCCAGTCTGAGGGGAAGGAGGAAGAGGAGGAGGAGGAGGAGGAGGAGGAGGAGGAGGAGGAGAGTTGTTGTTATTCCAAGGACCATCAGGTCCTTCCCAGGTCCCAGCACTTTATTCTCTATCTCAAGTGGGAGGGAGGAGGCAGGGTCCAGCTGTCTCCTGATCTACTCTGGGACAGGCCAGGAGGGTCTGGAAGTTAGGAAGTCACGTGTGTGGGGCTTGCCTCTCCAGCACACAGCCTGCCTGCTGGCAATGGGATCAAGGCCTCAGAAACATCCTCCTCAGTCCTCTTTCCAGGAGAGTGGAGCCAGGCCGGGATGCCAGCCCTGACTGCAGCATAGGCTGTCTCACACCGTGTGGGTCCTGGGCCTCAGTTTACCATGTAACACAACATGCTATTGATTATGCTATCCCTCAAAGCCAGGCTTTTCCTGCATCACCAAAGCCCAGTGTATCAGGTGCTGATTGACAAAGTCCTTGTTAGAGCTAAGGAAATTAAAATACAGAGAGGTTCAGTCACTTGCTCAAAGTCACACAGCCAGTCCACAACCTTGCCAGGCTTTCTGAATCCAAGGGTCGGGCCTTGAGAGGTTACATGTGCTCCACTTCCTCTATATTCCCCTTCTTGCTGGAAAAGGCCATTTTAGGGGAGCCTTGAGCCCAACACTTCCAGGATCCAAAAAGAAAAACCTCTGTGTTTTGAGAGCCTGAGCAAAATGAGCAGAGCCCAGACTGAAGACCCACTGCATACCAGGGTCCTGGGACTCACAGGATGGAGGGCCGGTTCCTCTACAAATCGGGATATATTAGAGCCAGAAACCCCTAGGCAGGAGCCCTGAGCTCACCTCTAGCTCCTTATCAACCACTCCCTAATAAGTGCTCAGAAAAGATCCACTGATGGACCCTGCTCCAGACGTGATATTTAGGGGCAGCATGAAAGCAAAAAAGTCATGGCATCTGCCTGGGAATCAAGGGGCCACGCTCCTCAGTGGAGGGGCCTCTGCAGCTCACACACCCTGGGGCTGCCCCTTCTCACTCAAGTCCAGCTTTGCAGCCTCAGTAAAGTCCTTGGAGAATGAACAGAGATCCACAAGCTTAGCATCCCAGGGAGCAGCGGCAGGTCACAGCCATGGGACCCCATCCCTGCACCCCTTATGTGGCTACAGCAAAGTAGAGCTGTTCAAAGTCACATCAGCCCACATGCATGGTGGCACACAGCCTGCACAGCCTTTCCTCTTGGGGGGAAAACCCCTGAGGAGCCTCTTTGACCTCTTCTTCTTCTTCACAGTCCACTGTCTCAGGGTCCACATGCAGCCATTGACTTCAGTCCAGAGAAAAGATGGCCCAGTCTTGCTCTCTGCCTACCCTACCCTCCCTTACTGTAACCCCTCGGGCCCTTTAGCCCCTTCACAACCATCCCCCAGTCTGACCTCCTTGGAGTTCTGAACCTGGAGTCCCTCCAGGTGGAATATGATGGAGGCCGAGATCTTCGAAATGACCAGCACTCTTCCCTTGCCACTTGGGCTAAAATCCCACTTCTTCTCTCTGGCCAGGAGCTCTGTTACAAACTGTCTCTCCCTCCCTCGTTTCAACCTTACCTCTATAGGGGAAAGACAGCACCCACAGAAATGGGATAGCATGGGAAACCATGTGTTCATGTCCATCCCGGCACAGGCCTCTTGAGGGGTTAGGGTCACCGTGCCGTTCCGTGTTCCTGAGCCTCACAGGGTCAGCTGGCAAGCCAGGCCTGGAGTCCAGGCTTCTGGCTCCATACTCCAGACACCCGTAGAACACAAGGGCCAGGCCCTGTTGATGCTGCCTGGCACATCCATGGATTCTAGATGGGACTCCGGACCAAGTGTTCCTTTGGGTCAGAGAGGACCCGTACTTCCCAAACTCCTCCTCAAAACTTCCAGAAATGCAGACATGGTGATCCTCAGCCTGGAATTCTCTCCCACAGGGCCCCACAGAAGGCAGGGCTATCCAAGGAGGAGCTTCAGAAAGCACTTGTGGAGGGGCGAGGTGATAAAATGACAGAAGAGACAAACCCACTGTGCCAATGTCAAGTTTCTGGTATAACAGTGCTATAGTTACATAATATGCAACCTTGGAGGAACAGTGGAGGTGGGGAGGAATACAAGGTCTCTCTTTCCTAACTTTACAACTTCCTGTCAATTTATAATTATAATCAAAATGAAAAGTGATTTAATATGAGTTCATAGTAGCCAGTTACAGTGGCACACTCCTGGAATCCCAGTACTTGGGAGGCTCAGATAGGAGGGTTGCAGGTTCAAGGCCAACCTCAGCAACTTAGCAAAACTCTATTTCAAAATAAAAAGTAAAAAGGGTTGGGGGTATAGCTGGGAGGTAGAATGCCCCTGGGTTCAATCCTCAATATCAAATAAAAAAAAGAAAGAAAAGAAAAAAATAGTTATCATACTAAGAGAGGAGTGTGCCAATGTTTCCGTGAGCTCCATGGCACCTATCAGGAAGGGCTATACTGAAGTCATCCTGCCCTCCGCAGAGTTTGGCTCCCAGCACAGCTAGCCTTGCTGCACTCTGCCTGTGGTTTATGGAGAACCTCAGGGCTTCGATAGGAATGGAAGAGATGCTGATTTATTTCCTGGGCCAGAAAGGATCTTGGAGGTGGTGTAGGGACTTTTAGGAAGACAGCAAGGGAAACGATTAAACGTCAAAGTATTTCATTGACCGGGGCTGCATTTACTATTCCAGGAAGCACCAAACGAGGGCGATGATAAACTGAGGGTTAGAGATGACCAGGAGAGGGTGTGGAGAGCTTGGCATCAGCAGAGATTTGTGGAAATGGCTCATTAGAATCCCAGCACTTGGGAGGCTGAGACAGGAGGATCACTGGTTTGCAGCCAGCCTCAGCAACTTAGTGAGGCCCCCACGATTTTAGTGAGACCCTGTTTCAAAATAAAAAATAAAATAGGGCTGGAAGTGTAACTTAGAGGTAAAATGCCTCTGGGTTCAAGGGTTCAATCCCCTGTGCCAAATACATACATACACACACACACACACACACACACACACACACACATACACACATATACACACACACATACACACACACACACACACACACACACACACACCAATAATTCCTAACAACCCACTCCTTTTCCCTTCCCTTTATGCTCTCCAGAAGCAATCCCACTTACCATAGTGAAATCTGGGGAAAGAGAAAGTCCAATGGACCCCCACCTCCTGGGGCCATCAGTGCAGTGTGCTGGGGCCTGGCTACTGTCTGGGGAAGCTGATGCTAATGGTCATCTAATAGCAGAGCACTTCTGTGTACCTGCAGCCATGCTAATCACTCTGGGTATGCATGATTTGTGGCCCACGCCCAGCATTTAAAGAAGGACCCATTTCCCAGGTGAGGAAACTGAGGCTGAGAGAGGTTAAGAAACTCTTTTGAGGTTACAAGGCCATATCTATCTCATCCCGAACTGATTCTTTGAAATTCTGTGTCTGGTTGCCCCCAGCAGTGACAGAGATAGCCCAAGATAAGGACACATTCCTTTGGGACTCCTGGATAGATGCATGGGTGAGGGATAAAGGTAGTTGACACCAGAAGACCCCAGGAGCTTTCCCTGCCATTACTCAGAGCCTCTGCATGTCATATCTCTACTCCCCCCAAACCTTTCCAAAATCTAATCTCAGCCCCCATTGCATTTGATCCAGAGGAAGAAAATAAAATAAAATAGGGTTGTAATAAAATAGGGTGTAGCTCAGAGGTACTATGCCCCTGGGTTCAAAAAAAAAAAAAAAAGTTTTCAAAAATAGACTCCGGGAAGCTAATAACTTTGACCCATCTCATTACTGAACAAAAATAAAATTAAATGAGCTAAGTGTTCAGCTCAATACATTAGAGAAAGTAGATAAAGCATAATAAGAAAATAGGAAAGGAACAGGCTTCAATAAGTGGCTTTATCTTAATCTAAAGAAAAACTTCCAGGTTCCCACTTTACTTACACATGGACAGTTTGCAAGAAGTCACTAAGGGTGCCTGAAGGTCTATTGTAGAATGTTTTCTTTATATAATAGGTTGAAATCAACATTATAGGATTTTTTTTAGATATAAACACTTTTCTATGTAAAATGTTAAATGGAAGCAGCACATCTTCAATGTGAAAGTCAGACTAGAACTTGTGAATGAGCAGCATTGACCTGCATTCAGAACAACCCACTGCGAGCAAATTCAGAGTCAGAAAGTCTGTGATACAGTGCTTCCCTCCCTCTCCATTTTTAGCTCCAACTATCAGATTCAAAAACTAGAATGCAAGCCAGGCGTATGTAATCCTAGTATTTGAGAGGCTGAGATAGGAGGTTCACAGGTTTGAAGCCAGCCTCAGCAATTTAGCAAGGCCCTCAGCAACTTAGTGAGAACCTGTTTCAAAGCAAAAAAAAAAAAAACATTGGGCTGGGTATAGCTCAGAGGTATAACACTTCTGGGTTTGATCCCCAGTATCACAAAAAAATGTTACACATAGATGACTTGTTATAACCTTCATAAACTTAACGAATTATTGAAAAGGTGAACTGATGATAATATTAAGGTCAATTGACCCTAGTAACATCTGCTGATGGTTAATTTTAAGTGGCAGGTTGACTGGATTAAGGGATACCTCAACAACTGGTAAAGCATTCTTTTGAGAACGTGTGAGGGTGTTTCCAGAAGAGCTCAGCCTGTGAATCTGAGTGGAGGAAGTAGGAAAGAAGACCCTTGGTGTGGGCGGGCACCATCCAGTTGGCAGATAGAACAAAAATACAGGGAAAGTGAATTGGCTTCTCTCCTCTCTCCGGTCTTTGCACTCAAGGGTTTATACAAGAGACCCCCAGGGTTCATGGGCCTTCTGCCTTGAACTAAGAATTACACCATTGGCTGCTCTGGTTATAGAACTAAGAATTATACCTTGGCCTCCAGGTTATAACCTGTTGTGGTACTTAAGCTCCTCAATCATATCATCCAGTGCCTTTCTCCTACATCCCTATTTGTTCTGTCTCTCTGGAGAACCCTAATATATAATCTATATTTTTTTTACCAAAATTGCCTATGAGCAGAAAATATCATGATGAGGAAAGAGACTATGAATCAGGTTCTACAGAAAATATACAATGGATGACTTTGGGGAACACGTCATACTACCTGCTTAAATTTGGTTAAGGACTCCAATTCTGCCCCACTGAAGACACTGCTCACTCTAGTCCTGTCCTCCTCTGGGGATGTGGGACTTGCTGACTCCCTCATACCTATGACCGCAGGTCACATAACTCAAGTCTGAAGTCTCCTCCTGTAGCTTCAGTGTTTGCAATGGTGCCTCTACCAGCAGTCTAGGAACTGTCAGGGAATGAGGCCACAACTTGGGCTCGTGGGACACTTTGCAGAGCCCACTACTGTGTTGGGACTAAAATTAATACACATCAAAGAATAATCTCTAGAAAATTTTAGTGCAACTGGAAATATCCCACCCTTAACAGGAAAAGAGGCCAAAATAATAAGAGATGATGAGGAAGTAGAAGAGGAGATAGAAGAGAAAGGGAGGGTGGGGGAAGGAAGAAGGGAAGGAAGGAAGGGAGGGAGGGAGGGAGAGAGAAGAGGAAGGGCAGAAGGGACAGAAGAAAAAAAGGGAGGGAGGGAAGGAGGAGAAAGGGAAGGAAAGAGGGAGGTAAACAATTTAAGGAAGAATACTGACCATCTTTTAACTTGGACACATCTGCTCATTAAATTTCAGACTCATTCAGTGTCCACCTAAAGACCTTAGGAGTAATTCCTATCTCCCATATCCTCCCCTTGGCCCACAACAATGATCACCTGTGTGATATATACATTTCTGTCTCTGATTATAATTAACTTAGTAACTACCTTTTTTTTTAGGTGAGGTTATTATAGATTCGTTTTTTTTTTTAAATGTGCTTTTAGTGGTGCATTATCATCTCACATCATAATGTAGATCCTGTTGACATTTGACATATATGCACACAGCACCTGGTGCCCCCTACACCTTCCCTAACTACCTTATTAAAAAAAAAAAAGAAAACTTTACTGAGGTGTAATTTACAAACCACACGATTTACTCAAAACTACTTTACAGGAAGTATAGTGAGCAATTGAAAGCTAAGCAGTTATTGGGAGAAAGGACTTTTATAGAGCTGTTTGGGAACCTGCAACTGAAGCATGCATGAGGCAGGAGTCTAAGATGGCACTGCCCTGCACCCACCACGTGGAATCTAAGCCTCCAACCTGCCACATAGGAGCAGCTGGAAGAAATCAGGCTCAGGAAAAGAAACTGAAACCTAACCCAAACTTTGTATCTGTTGAGCCCATCAAGACCAGCCCCGTCACCCTGAGGCTATATAATCTGTATGCTGATGCATTTTGCAGCTCAGACTCTGGACTTCAGTCCTCTGGGCCCCCCAACAGCTGAAATAAAGGAATTCACCTTCCCAATCTGGTCTCTGGGTCATCCCTCCATGCCTGTTCTCCTGCAACAATTGGTGAGCCAGCCAGGAGGTCCATGGTATGGGAGATCCTGGCCCAGGGTGTTTTGCCTCTCCCTTGACTGAGACACAGGTGACCCAGGTTCCCTGGAGATGCTGGTTCACAGAGCATGCCAGGGGTTCCTTTGCCCCTTTGGGGGGGAGGCGCAATAGGGAAGGTGACGTCCCTTGTGGCCACCTGAGGAGAAGCGTAGACCAGAGACAAAATGAGAGACACCAGCAGACTTCTGAATCATGGTAGGAAAGTCCCAGGGTGACCAGGGACCTGTCCTACTGGACAGAATGGGGAGTCTGACCAACCCCCACGGTCCTCCAAGTACAGCACTAATTGACTGTCTGGAAACCAGGACCCAAGAGAAAAGGGAGGGTGTTGAGTGACTGATGGTCATGTGGTGTGTGTCTGAGAAGGACAAAGACTGCAGATTCCGATTTCAGTCCACAGGGCTGAAGTGAATGCCAGGCCACTCAACTACTGGAGATCACTAACAAGGTCGTCACAAACTGAGATGTAGAAGGAAAAAGAGAAGCAGACAGGACAATGAAGAAAACAGCTGATCTAATCTCAGCAGCATTGACATATTCCACAGCCACAGGTTGAAAGACCCCACTGGGAAAACCTCCAGGAGGAAGACTGCGCCTAGGCCAAGACCAGTGTGCCTTCTGCAAGGAAACAGAGCACTGGAAAAATGAGAGCCCTAGAAGGAAAAAAAACAAGGCTAACCACAGCACAAACTGCAAGGTGAGCAACTCCTGGCAATTGCTTGCTGTTGGAGGAGCCAATGTGTTTCAAGACTGAAGTGGACCAGACTCTATCACTCCCAGGGATCCCATGGCATGAAGGTAGGGGACCAGGACATTGACTTGCTGGATAATATGGGAGCTCAACATTCTCTCATTATGAGCCCTGTTGGTCTTCTCACCAGAAACTGAATAGATATCATCAGGGCTATAGGAAAAACCACCCAGCAGGCCTTCTGCAAGCCCACACACTGCACCATAGGAGGATGAGAAATTATACATCAGTTCCTCTATATGCCGGAATGTCCAGTGCACTGCTGGGGAGAGACATAACCTACCATAACCTTTCCAAGGTACCATAACCTTTTCCAAGGTAGGAAAATTGCATCTCAAGGTACTCTTCCCCAAGGAGCTTGTCCTCACCCTGCAGATTCCCTAGGAGGAAGAATGGAGACTGTTTGAGGGCCAAGAAGGAGAGCTCCAAGATGGGCCAAAAGATGGCCCACAATATGGGCAAAAGACAACCTGCCAGGTCTTGAAAAACGCCAGGCCCCACCCAGTATTAAAACAACTTAAACCTAGGGCCCAGACCATTCACCTGAGGCAATACCCAATTCCCCAGTAAGCCTTGGAGAGGCTGCTAAAAAATGGCATCATCATCCCATTCCATCCTGCTGGTATGGAAGCCAGGGTCCCAAGACTATCTTTAGGCCATCAAACAAGTAACTGTCTGCCTGCACCCAACAGTGCCCAAACTCTATACTCTCCTCAACCTCCTCCCAACCACAACCACCTGGTTCAGCTGTCTGGACCTCAAGGATTCCTTCTTTAGCATTCTACTGGCCCCTGCCAGCCAGGAACTCTTGGTCTCCGAGTGGGAAGATCCACATTTAGGAGCAAAAAGTCAGTTCATCTGGACCTGACTGGTATAGGAGTTCAAAAACTCCCCCATCATCTTCAGGGCAGCCCTTGCAAGAGCTTTCCTAACTTTGCCCTCACAGAAACTAGGCTACATGCTCCTCCAGTATGGAGATGACCTCCTATTTGGCACATGAGACTTTAAAAGGATGCGCAAAAAGCACCAATGCCTTGCTTTGCCATTTAGATCAGTGAAGATACGAAGTCTCCTGGACAAAAGGCCCAAATATGCCAGAGAGTCATCATTTGGGTTCCATTTAGAACAAGGAGAGTGACTTTTAGGGACAAGGAGAAAAGAGGCAATCTGAGCCATTCCAGTGCCAAATTCCAGGAAGGCCTTAAGAGAATTCTTATGAGCCATGGAGTTCTGCCGACTCTGGATCCTCAACTTCCCTAAGCCACAAAGAAGGGAGAAAGAGAGCCTTTAATCTGGGAGGAGGACCAACAGATAGCATTCAACCTACTAAAGAAGAAGCTACAAGAAGCCCAGCACTGGGCCTCCTGGACCTAGACAAACTGTTCACTCTATATGTCTCGGATAAAAACAAAACTGCAGTCAGAGTCCCGGTGCAAAAGCCAGAGTCATGGACCTAGACAAACTGTTCACTCTATATGTCTCGGATAAAAACAAAACTGCAGTCAGAGTCCTGGTGCAAAAGCCAGAGTGTGGGAATGTCTGGTTGCCGACCTCTCCAAACAGTTGGATGGAGCTATGGCTAGATGGCTGCCGTGTTTGTGAGCTGTGGCTGCAATGGCACGGCTTGCCCAGGAGGCAGACAAAGTGACACTTGGACAATACCTCGCATCCATGTGCCTCATTCATTCCTCACCCCCATGAATGGTAGAGGACAGCACTGGATGAAAAACACCCACCTAACCAAATACCAAGAGCTCCTGAATGAAAACCCATACATTGTAATGGAAACCGTAAGTACCATAACCCTGCTACACTCTTACCCATAAGAAAAGGGGGAGCCGGGCGTGGTGGCGCACACTTGTTATCCCAGCATTTGGGAGGCTGAGACCAGAGGATCCGGGTTCACGGCCAGCCTCAGCTATCTAGTGAGGCACTCCGCAACTTAGTGAGACCCGGTTTCAAAATAAAGAATAAAAAATAGGGTTGGGGGTATAGCTCGGAGGTAGAATGCCCCTGAGTTCAATTCCCAGTACCGCCAAAAAAAGGGGGGGCCTACCCATGACTGTGAAGAAGTAATTGCTCAGGTATATTCAGGTCTGCCTGACCTAAAGGATTAGCCTCTTAAAAGCCTGAATTTGGAGATATTTGTGAACCGTAGCAGTTCTGTCACCCCAATGGGGGCCTGGCAGGCCAGATATGTGGTGATCACACTTAAAGCCATCTTAGAGGCAAAACCCTTATTACAGGAAACTTCAGCCCAAAAAGCTGAACTCGTTGCATTAACTTGAACCTTCAACTAGGTAAAGAAAAGATAGTTAAGCCAGGCATGGTGGCGCACGCTTGTAATCACAGTACTTAGGAGACTGAGACAGGAGGATCCAGGTTCACCGCCAGCCTCAGCTACCTAGTGAGGCACTCTGCAACTTAGTGAGACCCTGTTTGAAAATAAAGAATAAAAAATAGGGCTGTGGATGTAGCCCAAAGGTAGAATGCCCCTGGGTTCTATCCCCAGTACCACACACACACACAAAAAAAAGATAGTAAATATCTATACCAACTCCAGGTATGTCTTCCTCAATCTACACATCCATGGAGCATTATACCGAGAAAAGAGACTCCTAAACTCCAGAGGAAAAGAATTAAAACACCCACAGGCCATCTGGAAACCCAAGCAGGTAGCAGCCATTCACTATCTGGGTCACCCACCAACGGGGGGAAAACAACAGAAGCCTGATGGATGGTTTTGCCTAGCAGATGAGAAGGTCACCATTCCTCCCCTTCTTGGTGCCACCCTAATTAAAGCGACTCATGAGTCCACCCACCTGGGTCAAGAAAATATGGAAAAACTCAGAAGATATATTACATTCAGCACTTGTCAGATTCAGCCAAAAAGGCAAGCCAACATTGTACTCTTTGCAGTGAGCGCAATCCAAACCAAGGACCAGGGCTGGCCCCTGGAGCCAAACAGTTGGAGCCTCCC
Organism: Graphiurus murinus; assembly: GCA_004027655.1. Classification (NCBI taxonomy): domain Eukaryota; kingdom Metazoa; phylum Chordata; class Mammalia; order Rodentia; family Gliridae; genus Graphiurus; species Graphiurus murinus. The sequence continues at coordinate 10,145 of PVLC010004540.1, read as the reverse complement.
CCTTGGAAGATATACAAATGGATTTTTCTAAACTTCCTACCGGTACCTACTAGTGATAGTACTGGATGGGTAGAAGTTTTTCCATGCAGGACAGGTACTCCAGGTCTTACTTTGAGAAATCATCCCCTGGTTTGGCCTGCCTTTGCAGATAGGCTCAGCTAATGGCCCAGCCTTGATTTTAGAAGTCTTTCAGGCTAGGGCAGTAACTCTCAACATTACATGGGAATTACATGCAGATGATCACCCACAAAGCTCAGGGAAAAGTAAGAAGATGAATCGGACCTTAAAAACAGGACTGGGAGCCAGGCGTGGTGGCGCACGCTTGTAATCCCAGCATTCGGGAGGCTGAGACCAGAGGATCCAGGTTCGCGGCCAGCCTCAGCTACCTAGTGAGGCACTCCGCAACTTAGTGAGACTTGGTTTCAAAATAAAGAATAAAAAATAGAGCTGGGGGTGTAGCTCGGAGGTAGAATGCCCCTGAGTTCAATCCCCAGTACCGCAAAAAAAAAAAAAAAAAAAAAAAAAAAACAGAACTGGGAAAAAATTTGACAAGAAACAATTCACCTGGCTACAGGCCCTGCTCCTGGTACTGTTTAAAACGAGGAGCCCCCCCAACTAAACAGATGGGGTACTTGCCCTATGAAGTATTGTGTTATGGTGGAGTCTCAAAGAGGGGAATGAGGCAGGAACCTAAGATGGCACCACCCCGCACCCACCACATAGAGGCTAAGCCGCACACCTGCCACATGGGAGCAGTTAGAGGAAATCAGGTTCAGGAAAAGAAGCTGAAACCTAAGTCACCTGTGGAGCCAATCAAGACCTGCCCAGTTGCCCTGAGGCTATATAATCTGTATGCTGATGTCATTCCCAGCTCAGATTTTGGACTTTAGTACTCTGGGCCCCATCGGTGGAAATAAAGGAATTCTCCTTCTCAACCTGGTCTCCAAGTTGGCGTCTTTCCACACCTGTCCTCCTGCAACATGCACAGAATTGAACCTTCCCTGACAAGTTGCTTCAGTGGACATTCCCTTCGATCCCTTTCCTAAGAGAAAGCCAAAGGGCATATGAATTCCAGAGCTGACTATATGCCCAGATTCCAGATCTCTCTGCAGACTAAAGAGCCCCAATTTCACTGCACAAATTATTTCTCTGAAAGCTGCTGAAAAGGATTTGGGGCTATAATTAGAATAATGCCCTACAGGATTACATTCACAAATGTAATTATATAATCATTTAGAGCTAAATGGCACCGTGAAACAGCATAGTTTTCTGAAGAGTAGGGCAAGGAGAGGTATCAGGAGCCTCCTGTGGAGATGGGGATTCCAAGGCCTCTTCCTGATGCCAGCTTAGCCCAGAAATAGTTAAAGATGAATATGAAGATCCTTAATTCCCCAGTAAGCCTTATCTTAGATAACAGTTGACCACAAACTTACTGGATAATGAGGAAGCTGCCAATGACTACCCAAGTTGGTTTTCAACCAGTTCCCATTACAGACACTAGGAAAGAAATGGCAGGCTTGGGAAGTATCCGTTATTTTCTGTCTTTGGGACATGTGTGGTTGTAAGCACAGTGAGCCAGCCCCATTGGGAGAGTTCATACATCTGTTGTCTTACTCTCCTGAAGCCTGGGTGAACTAACATTTTGGAGATTTCCAAGCATCATCTAGATAAAGGTACTGAATTGCTCCTGTTTCACACCTCAGTTCAACATGCTGACACACACTCTGGGCTCTACAAATGTCCTGATCGCTAGTCATTTTACTCTCTCCTACGGCAGTGATCTGTTCAATGTGCTGTGCTTCCTATAACTTTGCAAGATGTTCCATATGTTTACATTCACAACTGAGAGAAAATATCTTTTATCAGTCCAAGTGTCCTAAATTTTGTTCCAGGGGGGAAAAAGTGGTATCTGTATAAGTAGACCAGAGCTTTTGAAAGCCATGACAATAAATCACATTAATTTGGAGCCCATTAATCTGAAGTAGGTACTAATCCCATAGGCCTAGGAGGAAGCTTAGCTTTGAAGAAAAAGTTTGCTTTCTAAGCAAAGAAGGATGCAAACAAGCCACAGTAAGTATAACCTACTTAGAAGCAGATGTTGCTCTTAAAGAAAAAGGTGCACAATAAGCTATGCCTGTGTGGACTCCTGATCACCCAGCTTACCATCCGTATTAGTCACCGACCAATCTTACAGCACAATATGCAACTTGGCTCTCTCACTCATTCCAGCAATCAGTGTCTCTTCCAATACTGGCATAAGAAGTAGAAGTGCTCCCAGAGATCCACTGGTCCCACAGCCTCCTTGGGGAAACTGAGGCCCCAGAGGGGAAGAAACCAGCCCAAAGTTGTTATTTGTTTGTTTTGTGTGTGTGCAAGTGTGTGTGTGTGTGTGTGTGTGTGTGTGTGTGTGTGTGTGTGTGTTTTCCTGGGGATTGTTAAGCCCAGAGGCGTTCTACCTTCGAACTACACCCCCAGCCCAATTAGGGCGTCGCTAGGTTGATGAGTCTTACTACTCGCTGAGGCTGTCCTTGAATCTGTGATCCTCCTGTCTCAGCCTCCCAAGTACAGAGATTAATGGTGTGTGCCACCATGCCTGGCTGGCTTGGTTCTTGTCATCATCTTTAACCTGCAGCTTTGCCTCCCACAGACAAGGGTTCAGATCACAGCTTAGCCTCTCACTGGGAGACTTTGGACAAGACCAAGTTTAGTCTCCCTTTGCTCCTCTTTATAATGCTCGTTAAGCCTGGAGCCTCCCCACCCTATGAGATCTAGATAAAATAGGCCCTAACTCCGACCCCACCCTCTGTGTAAATCCAGAGCCCTCTCCTAGGTGTCTGCAAATCCTCGTGGTAATCTGGGCCACACAGTCCTGCTTCCCTGCACACTGTCTCTGCTCCTCACTGTGTGGACTCAATTGGGAAGCCAGTCCTATGCTCAAGCTGCACACATACCTCTGAGTCTTCTCAGGTGGGGTCCCTAGCACCTGAGGAAGAGACCCAGACTTTTGTAATCCCCTTGTTTGGCACCAGCTCCTAAAAGGAAGTGGAAGTATTTAGTTCCAGGCAATTCCCCAGTAAAAAGGGCTATAGCCTAGATGACATTCACAGCAGCCCCACCACCTCAGAAAAGGGGGGACTGGGGCTCAGAAATTTCCATGACAAAATCATAGAGGACATCTCAGGGTGCCCCTTACCCAGAGTAACTCCAGTTCATTCCCTTTAGTCTCTTTCCATCTATCCTCTGCCCCTTCTTCTGATACTCCCTTCCTAGAACAATTTTTTTAAATCTTTCTTCTGCAGAACAATTTAATAATTCTTTTATTATTCTGTTGCCTGAGCTGTTGCCAACACCCTATGTGCATGTGGACCACTTTCTCTGTGAAGTGAATTTTCTCTTAGTGGGTTCTTGGTCTCACAAAGATCAATGAATAAAGCCCATGGATAATAAATAGAAAGGTGGGCATAGGGGTATGAGAGTTCATTTTAAGCCAAGGAAAATAGAAAAACAGAAAATCTCCCCCACACTGTTGGGAGGGGCTGCTGAAAGAGGGCATTCATTAAAGTTCTTGGGAGAAGAGCTTTTATCCTCTGTCTCCCCAATTTGTTCCCTTGTGATTGGTCTGATTTTGATCCTGGGGACCCAGTGTCCCTCGTCCAGTTTTGATCCCTAATTTAAATCTCTATCTTGCAGGTTGGTGGGCTTTTCTAATCTCCTGGTGCCACTTTTCTGCCTTCCCCATCCTTCCCCCTTGAATACTATTGGGATTTGTTTACACCGCTTGCCCTCAGAATTAGGCCCAAGGGCTCAAGTTTTGTTTTAACTTGCACTATCCTTGCTTGGCCATTGTTATTCCTGTATACTATTAACTTTCCCTGTTTCAATTCTTTCTACAGATTTTTTTAACTCTTTTTTTAAATTATTTTGTGCATTGTAATTTTACATCATATGGGGTATAGAGTGTCAGACAAATACACACAGTTCTTGGTGCCCTCCCCAATGGGCCCCTCCCCTCACCCTCCCTTAACATGTCTTTGATATTGGAATTAGTAGTTTTGAATACATTTGTGAGAAACAAATTCCCATGGATCATAAGAAAAGACATATTTGAAAGTGGCTCAGCAAGGCAAATTTTGGACACTTGAACTGATAAAAGATATTTTCTCTCAGTTGTGGATGTAAACATATGGAACATCTCACAAAGTTATAGGAAGCACAGCACACTGAACAGATCACTGCTGTCAGAGCAAAATGACCAGGGATCAGGGCATCTGTAGAACCCAGAGTGTGTGTCAGCATGTTGAACTGAGGTGTGAAACAGAAGTGATTCAGTACCTTTATCTAGATGATGCTTGAAAATCTCCAGTAAAGTTAGGCAGGCAAGAACAGCACGGTGGAAAACTTCTGGGTATTTTATTTTTAGTGCAGGTCTTCTGTGCTGGGCTGATTTCTCAACACAGAAACTCAGGATCCATGGGGTCCTTGGTATTGACATTACCACTGCCATCTTGTAAATCATCCATGTTAAGTCTGACCATGATTAAGTTTCCCAATATACTGTAGTTAATAATTAAGTTTTGTTTCCCGAAGTACTGTGGTTAATGGTTAAGTTTTGTTTCCTAGGAGATCAAGCCACCCCTTACCCAAAATTCCATTGTGTTTGTAAATGTCAACTCTGCCCCTAACAAACTTTCCTGCCATAGAATTCCTACCTTATAAATCCTATAAATTACCCAGCTAAAGAACTCTTAACCGCTGCTCTCTCGCCTGAGACAGCCTGTCAGGCTTTTGACTTTATACTCTCTTCTTCTCATCCTGGTGTAGGTGGTATGTCCTGTGCCTAACTCTTTCATTGGTGCCGTGACTCAGATCCAGGTTTACCCTCTGGGGATCTGAGCTGCTTCAGGATCCTGGCTTCCAGGCTCAGGATTGCCACAGGGAAATCCTTCCTCCACTAAGCGCTCTTCAAAATCACAAACCGGTCTCCTCATTTACATGGGTAAGTGTGCTTCTGGGCTTTCCTTGGTGAGTTCGTTCTCTCTCTCTCTCTCTCTCTCTCTCTCTCTCTCTCTCTGGTCTTGGTACTCGCCTTCTCTGTTTATGAAAGCCCTGCTAGCAGGCACCAAGATCTCTACAGGCTCTTGCCCAGTACGCCGCAAGGTTAGGATGATGACCCTCTTCCAGCTTCCCTCCCCAATTCATTAATTTGATTTAGGGTTTGGGGACACCCACACCCTGTCACTTCAACCATACTCACCATGGAAGAGCCCAGTCACATGTCCCCTCCCATTCTCCCCTCGGATGCCTGCTCGTCAACCTTACCCCTTTTAACTTGATTTCACATCTTTAGCAGGCTAAGCTCATTTTTCTTTGCAACCAGGGTTGGCCACTTTATGGCCTAGACAATGCATCCAAATGCCCGCTTAATGGCACTTTTGATCCAGCTATTGTTTGGGACTTATATAACATTTATTAGGGCTTGGGTAAGTGGAAAGGGTTCCCCTACATCCAGGCTCTTTCCTATCTTCACTCTAAACCCTCTCTTTGTACCTCTGTTCCCCTGCACAACTTATGCTTGCCTCTAAAAACTCAGACCCCAGACCTCTGAGTCCTCCTTCTTTTCCCTTGACTCCTCTGAAGAACCAACCCCTGATCATACCCAAAACTCCCCTCCGCCACCAGAGGCTCCCTCCACCTACGATCTCACTTGACACAACTTGTGTATCATTCTAACCTCTACCTTAACCCCTGACAAGAAGGAGTGAGTCTGAGCAGCAGCTGAGGCATATGCAGATAAAATACACCAGCCAAACAATACATTCCCAGTCAGGGCCATGGCTGTCCCCCGGGCTGAGCCCTGCTGGACATATCAAATTATGAGGCTGAGCCCTCAGGGTGAGCTGCCAAAAACCACATAAAAACTTGGCCGCTTATTGCCGGGCTTAAGGCAGCAGCCCACAAAGTTACAAACTTTGACCTAGCCAAATTTCCTGCCCGCCTTATGAAGGTTCTGGTACCCTTCCTAAAATAAAAAATAAACTCAAGAGGCTTGAGAACAGCCCCCAAGCCCCCCAAAGGGACCTTATTAATGTGGCATTCAAGGTCAACAACCCAGAGGAACCAGAACAGGCTAATAGGGCTGCCCGCACTAAACAAAACTTCCAGCTCCTGGCAGCTGCCCTGTGGCCCTCTATGTCTGACAAAGGGAACCATTAGCACACATCACCAGGAGCCTGCTTCAAGTGTGGTAAGACTGGACATTGGGCATGAGCCTGCCTGCCACCACAGCCTCTGCTGGGTCCATGTCCCACATGTTGGGCAAAAGGGGCATAAAAGGTCTACTGTCCCTCCCTGTCACGTCAGGTTAAGCCAATCCTTTGAGCCCCCTACCCAGCTGCTGACTTGCTCAGCCTCGAATCAGATTAACCACGTCAGGCTCCTGATGTTAAACTTTCTCTTCTTCTCATCCTGGTGTAGGTGGTATGTCCTGCGCCCAACTCTTTCACTTGGCTAACATGATGGAAAAGAATTTCAGCATGCACCAGTCGGGGACATGGACAGAGGTTTCTTTCAGAAAAGAGAAAATCCACATTAAAGGGATAATGCAGAATATTGTGGAGTGCAAAGCTCTTTTCTTACAGGAATTTTTCGTGAGGGTGGGCTAAAGAGAACATATGAGGATGATCTCAGTCTATCAGTCACAGGGTGATCTAGGGTGTACCATGATTTAGAGTAGTCACAAGGTGATTAGAATGTGCTGGGTCCAGACCCTCACTGTCTTATCAGCAGGTATTGTAGAGTATCCACGGACAACCAGGAATGTTTAGGAGATTGCTGTCTTGGGTGGCACCCAGAAAGACTCCTCTTTTTGTATGATCTCTGTTGTCTAAACAAATCCCTAGCCAGGGGTGGTGGCATTCACCTATAATCCCAGTACTTGGTAGGCTATGACAGGAGGATCCCAGGTTTGAAGCCAGCCTCAACAACTCCAGTAAGGCTTTCAATCAACTTAGCAAGACACTATTTCCAAATAAAAAATAAAATAGGGCTGGGGGTATACCCTGGAGGGAGAAAACCCCTGGGTTCAATCCCCAGTACTACAAAAATAACTAACTAAATAAATAAATAAATGATCAAACAAACAAATAAGCTAGCCATGGACTCCCCAAAACACATCTCTTACTCCGGATGTTGTCTACATTCTCTCATGAATGTATATTTCTTGCTTTTCTAAATAAATCTCTGTCCGTGTCTCCGACTGAAATTCTTTCCCATCACCAAGTCAAGGACTTCATCAGTTCTGAGTTGAGTTCCATTCTCTCTCACATGGGGAACTCCCCGGAGCCTTTATGGAATGTTTCTTCTCCCATGAGAGCCTGACATTGGCTAAGATGGCTAATCATCTTTCCTTTTTAATCATAATGAGTGTTAAATTGCATCAAATGCTGTTCTGCCTCTATTAAAACATTCATATGGTTTAATCTACCAATGAAGCAAATTACATGAGTATATTTTCTACTTGTTAATCATTTGTTACTAGAATATGCCACATTTGAACACGCTGTATGTTTCTTATGATCTCACATATGATTTGATGTCCTCATATTTTATAGGCAACATTTGATCCTAAATGAGTTTTATTCACCATTTCCTTTTGCCACTTTTGTCTGATGTTAATGCCTAGAATAGACTCGCCTTGTAAAATGAGTTTGAGAATGTTTCCACTTTTTTCACACCTATTTTCTTCCTGCCTGGCCTGAGTACCTGAATGAAAAATGAAAGAAGAAAAGCATTCCAAGTTGTCACACAGGAAATTTGCCTCAAGGCCAAGGATTTTATCTTTACATCCAAAAGGCATAACACGTTCAGAAAAAAATGTGTTCAAAATGATGGGCATCAAGAAATATAATGGTTAAATAAAGAAAATAATCCTTCATACACTCACAGAGGAAAAAAGCAGCATTTTCCAGGATAGGGAGGCCTCTTAAAACCACACTGCTTTCAGACTGGTCCTCAGCAAGATTCAATCCAGAAGATGAGGGAGAAACAGCCACACGGTACAATAAAAATATGAACCTGAAATGTTACAACCATTCACCTTGTCATTCTATCAAAAAAGCAGCAAGCAAACATTCTCAAAGAATATGAAAGAACTCTGAATACAGCAGCCACAAACATGTTTGCAGCAAGCAAACATTCTCAAAGAATATGAAAGAACTCTGAATACAGCAGCCACAAACATGTCTCACCTCGTTGAGCCGGGCGTGGTGGCGCATGCTTGTAATCCCAGCATTCGGGAGGCTGAGACCGGAGGATCCGGGTTCACGGCCAGCCTCAGCTACCTAGTGAGGCACTCCGCAACTTAGTGAGACCCGGTTTCAAAATAAAGAATAAAAAATAGGGCTGGGGGTGTAGCTCGGAGGTAGAATGCCTCTGAGTTCAATCCCTAGTACCGCCAAAAAAATAAATAAATAAAATAAAACCTCGTTGACAGTTAAATCCAAGCAGAACATACCGAAAAGGAAAAGGAAACTGGAGGACTCTTGAAATTAAGGGAAAAGATGGGAGGTAAGGAGAGAAAAGAGGGTTGGGAGAAAAGAGAGAGAAAGGAGAGGGGCAAGGAAGGAGGAGGAAGCTAGGGAGGAGAGGAGGGGCAGGGCAAGGAGGAAGGGGAGGGGATCCTCAACATTAAAACAGAGGCTATGGAAAGGCAGTTTTAGAGGAAAAGCAGCTCAGAATGGTAACACATGCCCGTAATCTCAGTATTTGGGAGGCTGAGACAGGAGGATCACAGGTTCCAGATCAGCACTCAGCAACTTACTGAGACCCCATTTCAAAATAAAAAAATATTAAACATTTAAAAAGTTTTTTCTCAGTGGCAGAACACCCCTGAGAAAAATTATAGCCTATGCCTGCAATCCCAGTACTTGGGAGGCTGAGACAGAAAGATATCACAGGTTGTAAGACAGCCTCAGCAACTTAGGCCCTCAGCAACTGAGACTCTGTTTCAAAATAAAAAATAAAAAATAGATCTGGGGGTGTAGCTCAGAGGTAGAATGCCCTGGGTTCAATCCCCAGTACCACAAATAAATACATAGCCATATATGTTTCAAGTTTTCAAGTAGTTCGGGGGGGGGGGTGCATTCTACCTCTGAACTATACCCCCAGCCCTATTTTATTTTTTATTTTGAAACAGAGCCTCACTAAGTTGCTGAGGCTGGCCTGGCCTCAAACCTGTAATCCTCCTATCTCAAGCCTCCCAAGTACTGGGATTACAGGTGTATGCCACCGTTCCCAGCTTCAAGCAGTTCTTAAAATACAAAAGGCAAGCATTCTCTAGCACAAAGAACTCAGGTGAAACAACACCCGTGATTCTTAGAAAGAAATAAAAACTATTACACAATAAAATAGAGCTTCAAAATAGAAAAAAAGAACTTGAAATGGAAAGGTCATAAAAAAGATAAGAATATAGCAAAATGTGGACTTAAAGGAAATGCGGCAGAAGAGAATGAAAACGTGCTAATCTTGGACAAAGTAAAAGTCTGATCTACTAAATAAAGAGTGGTAGGAGCCGGGCGTGGTGGCGCACGCTTGTAATCCCAGCATTCGGGAGGCTGAGACCGGAGGATCCGGGTTCGCGGCCAGCCTCAGCTACCTAGTGAGACACTCCGCAACTTAGTGAGACTCGGTTTCAAAATAAAAAATAAAAAAAAAAATAGGGCTGGGGGTGTAGCTCGGAGGTAGAATGCCCCTGAGTTCAACTCCCAGTACTGCAAAAAAAAAAAAAAAAAAAAAAAAAAGAGTGGTAGGGACCTTTTAAAAAAAAATTGCTAAAATCCTCCTCTTACACAGTAAGGATCTAGTTGAAATTGTCTAGAATTGGAAATAGCTTAAATCAGAATGACTCCCAGAACATACTGTTTTTCATAATCTTTTGTTCTTTTTTTTTTTTTTTTAATTTTTTTATTGTAGTAATTCGTGCAATATAGCATACATCTTTGTTGCGTACGGATTGTTAACAACATATTTGCACACAGTTGTCATTTGACCCTTTCCCCAATTCCCACCCCAATCCCCTCCCCTTCCCTCCCCCTCAGGTTCACTTCGGTGAGTGACCTTGATATGATTGTGTAATTACATCACGTGCT
>PVLC010004539.1:32500-84076 GCA_004027655.1 Graphiurus murinus | reverse complement strand
AAAAAATAGAGCTGGGCGTGGTGGCGCACACTTGTAATCCCAGCATTCGGGAGGCTGAGATCGGAGGATCCGGGTTTGAGGACAGCCTCAGCTACCTAGTGAGGCACTCTGCAACTTAGTGAGACCCTGTTTCAAAATAAAGCATAAAAAATAGGGCTGGGGGTATAGCTCGGAGGTAGAATGCCCTTGAGTTCAATCCCCAGTACTAAAAAAAAAAAAAAGAAAGAAAGAAAGAGGGAGGAGAGAGAAGAAAGAAAAGAAAGAGTCTCCTTGGCATTGAACCCAGAGGCTTTTCCTCCAAGGTACACCCCTAGCCCTTTTTAAAGATGATATTTAATATTTTGCTTAGAAACAGGATCTTACTAAGTTGCTCCTGCGATTCTCTGGTCTCATCCTCCCAAGTATTGGGATTACAGAAGTGGGCCACCGAGCCGGGCGTGGTGGCGCACGGTTGTAATCCCAGCATTTGGGAGGCTGAGACCGGAGGATCCGGGTTCGAGGCCAGCCTCAGCTACCTAGTGAGGCCCTCCGCAACTTAGTGAGACCCTGTTTCAAAATAAAGAATGAAAAATAGGACCGGGAGTGCAGCTCAGAGGTAGAATGCCCCTGGGTTCAATCCCCAGTACTGAGAAAAAAAAAGTGGGCCACCACATCGGCTTTCATTTTTTAATTTTGAAATAGGGTCTTAGTGTGTTGCTGAGGGTCTCGCTAGATTGCGGAGGCTGGCCTCAAACCCACAATCCTCCCGTTCCAGGCTCCCGAGTCCTGGGCTGGTGGGTGTGTGCCATCACACCCTGATATTTTTCTCTCTCCTCACTCACTTCCCTTTCCTCTCCTATTTAAACTCGGAGTTCCAAAGGGAGGCTTAAGAGCAATCTGGAGTTACGTTAAGTAAGACCACACTAGGTGGCGAACAGCAGTTTAATTCCCCTTGCCAACACAGCTAAAGACGCGGATGCTCTTTATTAGACGAAGGCGCGGAAGGGCCATTAAGTGTGCTCTGGCTCTCAGAAGAAATTCTTTTAATGCGCGTATTAATTCTCCAATTCATCTCGCCGCCTGCTAGGAAGCGGGCAGCCGGGGCACTGAAGACGTTTCCTCTGGAGCAAATATTTGCACAGGAGCCTGGTATTGACTGTGTGGCTTCGGGTTCAGGTGAGCAGGCGAAGGGATGCCTCTTGAGACCTGTGTGTGCAGAAGGTGGGGCCGCCCCGCCCGCCAGGAGAGCAGCGCCCAGCCTTGCCAGTGCAGCCCGTGGGAAACCGCGATGGGGGAGGGCTGCGTGGAGCTGGTGCCGCTGGAGCGGGCACGCTGGGGGCCCTGGGGTCCACCCCAGCACCCACGCCTCGGAGGAGAGAGGTGAGGAGTTGTAAGATAGCGGGCCAGTGGCCTATAATCCCAGTACTTGGGAGGCTGAGACAGGAGGACTGCAGGTCGCGGCCAGCCTCAGCTACTTAGTGAGGCCCTCTATAACTTAGTGAGACCCTGTTTCAAAATAAAAACTAAAAAATAGGTCTGGGAGTGTAGCTCGGAGGTAGAATGCCCCTGAGTTTAATCCCCAGTACCACTAAATAAATAAATAAATAAATAAATAAATAAATAAATAAATAGATGCAAAACAAGGCCAAAAGGCAAATACTAAGACAATCTCATTCTGCAGAGGGAAGAGCAAGACAGGAGAGACCCCCAAGCTCCGTCTGGAGATGCAGGGTGCTCTGGGCTGCGCACTGAAGGCCACTCTGACGATGGTCAGCCTGTTCTCTTCCTCTTTGCTAGGTTCTAATTTGGAAGTTTGTTTTCTCAGCTGACTGGCTCTGTCTCGGGCACCCTGGAGGTGTGACATGACGTCACCGTCTGATCGGCATTTGAAAACATTTGGCGGATTGAAGAGAATGGAGGATCCGAAGGCGCCCTCTTGGTTGTGTCTGAGCATGCGCGCGCTGGGTGCGGGGCCTGGGGGACCCTGGGGGACCCTGGGGGACCGCCTGTCCCTCGGCTTGTTTGTAAAGCAACTGCTCAATCTTGCAGGCGGAGAGGGCTGTTTAAAGGCTGTACACTGTGAATCACAGTTTCACAGGAAGACGACAAACACCGGCCTCAGCCAAGCAGTCTGTAGAGTTGGCGAGCTGACAGCAGGCCAGCGCCGGAGGGAGAAGCAACCACCCCAGAACAGAGTCGAGAGGCGGGCGGAGTGCGGCGGGGGCGACCGAGGGACCCGCAGTGTTTGGATTTGTGTGTGTGTGTGTGTGTGTGTGTGTGTGTGTGTGTGTGTGGTACTGGGGATTGAACCCAGGGGCATTCTACCTCTGACCTACATCCCCAGCCCCCTATTTTTAATTCTTTATTTTGAAACAAGGTCTCACTAACTTTTGGAGTGCCTCACGAAGTAGCTGAGGCTGGCCGTGAACCCAGATCCTCCTGTCTCAGCCTCTCAAGTACTGGGATTACAAGCATGTGCCACCACACCCGGCTTTGTTGTATTTGGATTTGATTTGATTCGTTTTGATACTGAGGATGGAGCCCAGGAGCACTCTACCCCCAAGCCACACCCCCAGCCCTTTTTATCTTTAATTAATTAATTTTTATTTATTGATTTTGTGTGTGTGGTGCTGAAGATTGAACCCAGGGTCATCCTACCCTTCAAGCCATACCCTCAGCCCTTTTTATTTTTTAGTTTGAAACAGGGTCTCACTAAGTCGCAGAGGGCCTCACTGTGTTGTTGAGGCTGGCAGTGAACCTGTGATCCTCCTGTTTCAGCCTCCTAAGTACTGGGATTACAGGTGTGCACCACCATGCCCAGCTCCATCCCTTTTTAAAATTATTCTTTATTTGAAACAGAGCCTCACTGCATTGCTCAGGGACTTGAGTTGTAGAGGCTGGCCTCGAACCTGGGATCCTCCTGTCTCAGCCTCTCAAATCCTGGGCTCAGGGATGTGCACCACCATGCTGGGCTTGGTAGCCTGGTGTGATCTGGGCTTGAGGCCCCTGAAGGCCCAGGGACTGCAGTCCTCGGCTCCTCTCGTCAGTCTGCTCAGGCACAGGCTGAATATGTCCCCAGTCTTCTGATTCATATGCTTGATTATTTTTAGTAACATGATTGGAACAGATCTCACAATTAATTTCATGTATCTCAGTCTTTTTCATTAATAACAACAACAATAATGATGATGATGGTGATGATAATGGTGATGTCGGACATCAAGGCAGGTGTAATCCCAGTACTTGGGAGGCTGAGACAGGAGGATCAAAGGTTCAAGGTCAGCCTCAGCAACTTAGCAAAACCCTGCTTCAAAATACAAAAGAAATCAGGTGTGGTGGCACATGCCTGTAATCCCACTACTTGGGAGGATGAGACAGGAGGATCGCAGAGTTGAGGCCAGCCTCAGTGACTTAGTGAGGCCCTCAGCAACTTAGAAAGACCCTGTTTCAAAATTAAAAATGAAAGAGGGCTGGGAATGCCCCAGGGTTCAATCTCCAGTAACACACACACACACACACACACACACACACACACACACACACAGTACCCAGGGCCTCTTTAAGGATGGAAACTGCAGGAGTGCAGAGGCTCTGTCTCTCTCCCCCACTGACGTCCTTGTCAGCGTCTCGAAGGTGCTGGCCAAACTTGTGGCGGTGGACGGGCGCCCGCTGGACGCGGCCCGGAGCGGTCTGCGTGTTTTATTGATCCTCTCACCCTTGCTCACCCTCCTGCGAGTGTAGTGGGCGCTGACTGTGACGTCCATTTTACAGATGAGCAAGCCGAGTCCCAGCGAAGTTAACGAGCTGGCTTGCCCACGGCCATGGGGGAGTAAGAGGCAGAGGCAGAGAGAAACCCAAGCAGGCTGGCCCAGAAGCTCCCTCAGTGCTCAAGTTCTTCAGAATGCCTTCAAGCTTCATCTATTCACTTTCAGTATTTCCTTGATCACCCTGACTTTAATTTCCTGTAATACTCTTTTGTGTGTGTGTGTGTGTGTGGTACTGGGGATTGAACCCAGAGGCGCTCTGTCTCAGAACTACAACCCTAGTCCTTTTAGTTTTTATTTTGAAATAGGAGTCTTGCTAAGTTGCTGAGAGTCTCATTAAGTTGCTGAAGCTGACCTCAAACCTGCAATCCTCCTGACTCAGTCTCCCAAGTGCTAGGAGTACAAGTGTGGGCTATTTTGCCTAGTTCCTATAATACTCTTTGACAGGTCAAATTATTTAAAACTGAAGCCTCCTTTATATGCAAAAAAAAAAAAAAAACAACACCATTTTGCTCCTTTTTTTTTTTTTTTCTTCATTACTGGGGATTGAACTCAGGAGCATTCTACCTCCTAGCTATACCCCCAGTCCTATTTTTTATTGTTTAATTTTGAAACAAGTTCTCACTAAGTTGTAGAGGGCCTCACTAGGTAGCTGAGGCTGGCCTCGAACCTGGATCCTCCATTCTCAGCCTCCCGAGTACTAGGATGACAAGTATGCGGCACCGCGCCCAGCAGATCTCAAGTTTTCGGATCCAGATCTCCGTACCTTTCATTTCTAGGGAAAGACAGGCTCCTCTTCCTCAGCTCCCCCAATTAACTCGCCACATCATCTCCTGCTTCAAGGAGCGTTCCCACGCACCTGCTGGGACCTGGGCCCACTGGGCATTGTTGGTCTGCATGGGGTGGCCCGTCCACTTGGCCTTCCCAAGGACGGCCCCATCTCCCAGTAGCAGGTCTTCTCTAAGACTGGCCTCCTCCTGACGTCCTTTCATATTCTGGCTTTCCTGTCTTGGAGGCTCATTGGCTTATCATTTAAAATTCAGCACAGCCAGGCGTGGTGGTGCATGCTTGTAATCCTAGTACTTGGGAGGCTGAGACAGGCAGATCACAGGTTTGAGGCCAGCTTCAGTGATTTAGTGAGACCCTCAGCAACTTAGGCCCCGTTTCAAACTAAAAAAAAATAAAATAGGGCTGGGCGTGTCGCTTGGAGGTAGAATGCCCCTGGGTTCAATCCCCAGTACCAAAAGAAAGGAAAAAAAAAAAAAAAAGACATTATCAGTCTGGAAATTCCCAGCATCTTAGAGGTTCTTGAGAGGCGAACACTGGAGACCAAAACCAAATATTACAAGAGAAGACGCCACGGCACGCCTAGCACTCGGGAAATGGCAAGTGTTTTAGGAGTTCTGTGTCAGGGGCTGGGGATCGAGAAAAATATGTATTTCTCATATGTCATATTAGCCCCACACACACACCGCCACCGCCTTTGGGGGGTGCTGAGCATTGAACTCAGGGGTGTTCTACCTCTGAGCTCCACCCCCAGCCTTATTGTGTGTGTGTGTGTGTGTGTGTGTGTGTGTGTGTGTGTGTGTATGTGTGCGCGCGCGCGCTAGGGATGGAATCCAGGGGCATTTGAGCTCTGAACTACATCCCCAGCCCTATTTTATTTTTTATTTTGAAACAGGGTCTTGCTAAGTTACTGACAGCCTCACTAAGCAGCTGAGACTGGCTTCAAACCCGCAATCCTCCTGTCTCAGCCTCCCAAGTACTGGGATTACAGGCGTGTGCCACTATGCCCGGCCACATTACCCTCTTAACCCACTAGGTCTCCTGGGTTTCTGATATAACCCTGTGAGTTTTCCTCCTCCTTCTCCACATGGCTGCCCTCTGATCCTCGATGATCTTCTCTGGAATATGAAGCCTCTTCTGAGGCCGGCCTGCCTTCCACAAGGCCATGCAGGTGACCCAGCTGAGCTGTGTGACTCCATGACACCAGGGAGGTGGCGTCCAGCTCCGGCACATGGCACACGCTGCAGGGCATGGTCATGGCTGTCCCGGTCCCCTTTCCCAACAGCTGTAGAAAAAGGTGCCTAGCGGCACAGCCTCCATTTGTGTGCTGTGTGCCTCCCCTGCCCCACCATGGTGTTTGGGAAATTTGTCTCTCCCGGCTGAACTTAGAGCTGTTTGCAAAGAAATGAAGAGAGGGAGAGAAGCCCAGCGTGGTGGTGCACGCCTGTCATCCCAGCACTTGGGAGGCTGAGATAGGAGGGTTGTGGATTTGAGGCCAGCCTCAGCAATTTATTTATTTTTTAAATTTTATTATTATTATTATTATTTTATTTATTTATTTATTTATTTATTTATTTATTTATTTATTTGCAGTACTGAGGATTGAACTCAGGGGCATTCTACCTCCGAGCTATACCCCCAGCCCTATTTTTTATTCTTTATTTTGAAACTGGGTCTCACTAAGTTGTGGAGTGCCTCACTAGGTAGCTGAGACTGGCCTCGAACCCAGATCCTCTGGTCTCAGTCTCCCAAATGCTGGGATTACAAGCGTGTACCACCACTCCCGGCTAGCAATTTATTTTTAATTTTATTTTTGGCACTGGGGATGGAACCCAAAGGCATTCTACCTCCAAGCCACACCCCCAGCCCAATTTTATATCTTATTTGGAAACAGGGTCCAGCCTCAGCAATTTCGCAAGACCCTGTTTCCAAATATAAATAAGTAAAAAGAGCTGAGAGTGTGGCTTGGAGGTAGGAGGCCCCCGGGTTCAAGTCCCAATTTCCCAAGGAAGGGAGAGGGGGGCAGACACACCATTCTCGGAGGGATTAAGGATTAGATAAAGCCGGGCGTGGTGGTGAACGCTTGTAATCCCAGCATTCGGGAGGCTGAGACCGGAGGATCCGGGTTCTCGGCCAGCCTCAGCTACCTAGTGAGGCACTCTGCAACTTAGTGAGACCCGGTTTCAAAATAAAGAATAAAAAATAGGGCTGGGGGTATAGCTCGGAGGTAGAACGCCCCTGAGTTCAATCCCCAGTACCGAAAAAAAAAAAAAAAGGATTAGATAATTCTAATCATACACAGTTTTCTTTTCTGGGCAAAAGAGTAAGTTGGAACTCTATAATTAATTTATTGGGGTTAACATAATCTTGAAATCAGAAGTAGAAAGAACATTACGAAACAGGAGAATTGCCAGCCAATCTCACCCTTCATGGATGTGAAAGTCTTAAATGAAACAAGAGTGCATACATCATGACCAGTCTGGTGTTTCCCTTGGGTCGGATTAACATTAGAAAGTTCATTAACAAATTCACCACATTATCAATTAAAGGACAGGCAGCACAGAGTCATCTGCATAGAGGCAGGGAACTGCACAGGTAAAATTCAATATCCGTGCATGACACAAATACTTAGCAAACCAGGAATAGCAAGGAGCTTCCTCTTAGAGAAAAATTAACTCTGAATTTTGAAAGGCTTAAACATTTTCCCCAAGATCAGGATCAAAACAAACAGGTCCACCATCAGTGCCTTCATTCTACATTCTCTTAAAGTTCCTAGTCAGGCAGGAAAAGAAATAAAAGCTAGGGTGTTTAGAAAGGAAGAAACAAGCCAGGTGTGGTGGCAGTAATCCCAGTACTTGGGAGGTTGAGATGGGAGGATTGCAGGTTCTGTACTGGCAGTAGTCCCAGTACTTGGGAGGCGGAGACAGGAGGTTCTCGGCCAGCCTCAGCTACTTAGTGAGGCCCTCCACAACTTAATGAGACTTGGTTTCAAAATAAAAACAGCCAGGCATGGTGGCACACACTTCTAATCCCAGTACTTGGGAGGCTGAGACCGGAGGATCTGGGTTTGTCAGCCTCATCTACTTAGTGAGGCCCTCCACAACTTTGTGAGACCCTGTTTCAAAATAGAGACTTAAAAACAGGGCTAGGGGTATAGCTCGGAGGTAGAATGCCCCTGGGTTCAATCCCCAGTACCACGAAAAATAAAAAAATAAAAAGAACAAAAATGGGGCTGGGGGTGTGGCTCGGAGGTAGGACGCCCCTGGGTTCCATCCCAGTCCTTCATGGACCGGCAGTAAGGAAGAGGAAGGTAAACGGAAGATGCCTTCTATTCACGGGTGGGGAGACTATCAGTTGTCCTGAGCTGATCAATTGTTGCTAATCAAGGTCCCAAGGAAGGCCTCCCATTCCCCCCTGCTGGGGACTGACACCCACTGCTCAACTGTAGGAAGAAGAGTATGAGGAGTGTCTAAAAGCCCCTACTGGAGAAAGCTTGTTCATTGTATCAAATGGATTACAAAGCGATTGTGAGTTTTTTGTTGTTTTGTTTTGCTTATTTATTTTCATACTGGTACACATACACACAAATAAAAAACAGTGTTTCTTAGTTTACTTTGTGTCACTAAGAAACAATGTTTCTAAGCAACTGGAGGTATCTGTTTCTTAGGGAAGAGTTACATAGACAGCTATTAATATGATTCTGTTTGTTGCTGTTTTTTTCTTCTTCTGTTTTGAGACAAAGTCTCCCTGTGCTAAACCTGGCCCGGAACTCCTGGGCTCCAAGGACTGAGAGACCTTCCCACCTCTGTCTCCCAAGTAGCTGGGATGACAGGCACGTGCCACTGTGGCACTGTGCCCGGCTTTCATTGTTAGGATTCTTCAAACCAAGAATAAACAATGCGGATATACAATGACGTAAAAGAGAGGAGCAGAAGCTGGGCGTGGTGGCGCACGCTTGTAATCCCAGCATTCGGGAGGCTGAGACCGGAGGATCCGGGTTCGCGGCCAGCCTCAGCTACCTAGTGAGGCACTCCGCAACTTAGTGAGACCCAGTTTCAAAATAAAGAATAAAAAATAGGGCTGGGGGTATAGCTCGAAGGTAGAATGCCCCTGAGTTCAATCCCCAGTACTGCAAAAAAAAAAAAAAAAGAGGAGCAGGGGTGTTTTTGCTGTTTGTTTTCAGTGCTTATTTTACTTTATGTTATTTTAGGAGACAGAGTTCTGCTAAGTTTCCTAGGCTGGCCTTGAACTTGCAATTCTCCTGCCTCGACCTCCTCAGTAGCTGGGATTACAGGCAGGTGCCACCACACCTAGCATAGTCTTCTTCATTTACTAATGTTACAAATTGAGTTCCTCCACAAAGTTCACGTGTCCAAATCCCGAACACCAACACCTCAGAATATGATTGTATTTGGACACAGGGTCTTTCAAGGGGCAGTTAAAATTGGATCACTGGGGTGGGCCCTGATCAGATATGACTAGTGTCTTTGCAAGAAGAGATGCTCAAGCTGGGTGTGGTGGCGCACACCTGCAATCCTAGTACTTGGGAGGCTGAGGCAGGAGGATTGCAGGTCAGAAGCCAGCCTCAGCAACATGGCAAGACCCCCAGCAACTTAGCAAGACCCTATTTCCAAATATGAAGTGAAGTAGGGCTGGGGGTGTCTCTCAGAGATAGACCATGCCTGGGTTCAATCCCCAGCACCACAAATAAAGAATAAGAAAAAGAAGAGGTGATCGGGGTGCAGACACACACACACACACACACCTGTGTGAGGACACAGGGAACCTGCGGCCATTTACCAACCAAAGAGCGAGGCCTCGGGAGAAACGGGCCCTGCCCGTGTCTTGGGCTTGGACTTCCAGCCTCAAGAACTATGAGATATGAACAGTTTATTACTGTGAAATAATAAATCCCAGCTTTCGGTGCGTTGTCATGGCAGCTCCAGCAAACCTATTCTGTTACTATAGATTTCTGTTCATTCACCTGCTATGAATTTTTTTTCTTTTTTTTTTTTTTCTGTACTATGGATTGAATCCAGGGGTGTTCTACCTTTGAGGATTTATTTTTATTTTTTTGCAGTGCTGGGGATTGAATTCAGAGACATTCAACCTCTGAGCTACACCCCCCGCCCCTATATATATATTTTAATCTTTATTTTGAAACAGGATCTCATTAAGTTGCAGAGGGCCTTGCTATGTAGCTGAGGCTGGCTGTGAACCTGCAATCCTCCTGCCTCAGTCTCCCAATAACTGTGATTACAAGCATGCATCACCAAGCCTGGCCTTACTTTTTAATTTTGAAACAGGGTCCCACTAAGTTCCTGAGGCTCTTGCTAAATTGCTGAGGCTGGCCTCAACTCTGCAATCCTCCTCTTTCAGCCTCCCAAATACAGGGATTACAGGCATGTGCCACTACCTTTTTTACTAAGCGCTTTGAATAACTCAGGTACTCATTTGTTTTCCTTGCTACCGAGACCGACACCCAGATGAAAATATGTGTGTGTGTGTGTGTGTGTGTGTGTGTGTGTGTGTGTGTGTGTGTGTTATTTTTACAAATGTGGAGGTTGAGGCTTTGAGAGATCAGCCTGCTCGTAATTAATAGGTGACAGTTCTGGAATCCAAATTAGGCTGCTCAGGTCACATCGTCTCCATTGCCCAACGATGCTCCGATGCGTTAGGCAAGCGCTGTTGCCACCAACGCGTCCCCACCCGGGGCTTGAACCCCAGAACGCCTCTCCTGACACGATGTCGGGTCCTGTTCAGAGGCCGCTCGCTTGCTTCCTCCTGGAGTTCTTAGGCATCTTCGCCCGATGCTGAAATAGTCGCCATTGCTCACGCCAGGGCTCGCAGGCGCCAGCCGCTGTGGGAGCCACGGTGGGTCCCGTGGGAGCGGTGCGGACACGCGGGTGCGTCCCCACAGCGGGGCGGGGTATTTATATCTTCTCCAGCCTCTTCCTTTGGAGCTCACAAACAAGCGTGTGTGCTGTTGCACGGCGACCTGCTGGGGAACCCAGATTGTGTTTTTTATTGCTCTAGGTTCCCCTCATTCTCTAAGAGCCTGGGTACCCAGAAAAGACACTTCGTGGTGGACCCTCTGCCTGCAGGGCGCGTGTGTGTGGAAAGCCCGGATCTCCCTGAGCTTCCTCCCACCCCGGAGGGAGAACGTCCTGGATTTGGGTCTTTGATTGAAAAAGCCTTGCTGGAAGCCGGGCGTGTTGGCGCACGCTTGTAATCCCAGCATTTGGGAGGCTGAGACCGGAGGATCTGGGTTCCCGGCCAGCCTCAGCTACCTAGTGAGGCACTCTGCAACTTGGTGAGACTCGGTTTCAAAATAAAGAATAAAAAATAGGGCTGGGGGTATAGCTCGGAGGTATAATGCCCCGGAGTTCAATCCCCAGTACCGCAAAAAACAAAAACAAAAACAAAAACAAAAAAACCCTTGCGGGGCACAGTGGGGCACCCTGTAATCCCAGGACTTGGGAGGCTGAGACAGGAGGATCACAGGTTTGTGGCCAGCCTCAGCAATTTATGGAGGCCCTCTGCAATTTAGTGAGACCCTGTTTCAATTTTTTTTTGTGGCATTTGGGATTGAACCCAGGGGCATTCTACTTCCGACCTACACTCCCTGTCCTCTTTTTTATTCTTTATTTTGAAACAGGGTCTTCCTAAGTTGCGGAGGGCCTCACTAAGTAGCCAAGGCTGGCCGAGAACCCGGATCCTCTGGTCTCAGCCTTCCAAGTGCTGGGATCACAAGCATGCGCCAACATGCCCAGCACATGAAAGGAATTAAAAAAATGGTTTTTAGCTTAAATTGCTTCCCCAAGCAATGTAATTTTGGAGCTATGACAATGCCTTTTGCTCTCCCCTGTTGGAAGTAGCTGGTAGAGGTGGAGGAAGAAAGAGGAAAAAACCAAGATGATTTGGAGGAGGGTGGGACTCAGCAGTACATCCTCCTCCTCCTCCTGCAGCCACGATTAGAGCCTCTGTGTGTTGTTGTTATCATCATCATCATCATCATCATCATCATCATCACCACCACCATCACCATCGCCTCCTCCTCCCCCCACAGCCACGATTAGTGCCTCTCTCTCTTCCCATCTTTCTGAGGCCTGCCCGAAGGAAAAGAGGGCTTCTCCAGGAAGCCAGGGGACAGGCTGGGATCTGAGGAGCCGCAGGAGGATTGCACCTGTGGTCCCCTGTGGCCGAGGCCCCTGTGGGCACAGCCCTCGTCCACCATCCACCTGGCCTGCCGCTCCCGCCCACTCGCCCGTCTTCCTCCTGTTTCACAACCAGGGTCGGGCCTCGAGGACATTCAGCTGCCTGGAAATATTCTCCCAGGCCACTCCCCGGGAGCAGCTGTGCTGGGCGTTTGGCTGCTGCTGCTGCTGTGGCGCTGAAAGCAGGTCAGAAAGACAGTTCCTTCTAGAAGCAGTTGGTGTTTTTTTCTTGGCGGTACTGGGGCTTGGAACCCAGGAACATTCTGACTCTGAGCTACACCCGCAGCCCTATTTTATTTTTTTTATTTTGAAGCAGGGTCTCACTAAGTTGCTGAGGCTGGCCTTGAACCTGTGATCCTCCTGTCTCAGCTTCCCAAGCACTGAGATTACAAGCGTGCATCCCTACACCCAGCTTCTAGAGGCAGTTTTAAACCACAACATAATTCTCTTACCTCCATAGATTATGTGTTGTCTAGGTGAATTATAACAGTCTATGTTAATTAGATGGAAATATTTGTGTTGATATGAAATAATATCCAATGTATGATAAGTGAAACATAAATTGCAAAATGATACCCATCATGTAGCCTTTAAAAATTATATTTACACATCTATCTATCTATGCACACATATGCGTGCATGTGCGTGTGTGTGTGTGTGTGTGTGTGTGTGTGTGTGGTGCTAGGGTTGAATCCAGGGGCATATTACCTCTGAGCTACATGAGCTACACCCCTAGCCCTTCTTATGTCTTTTAAAAAATTAATTTATTAATTAATTCGTGATACTGGGATTGAACCTAGGGGCAGTCCTACCACTGAACCACACCCCCAGCCCTTTTTATTTCTTCTCTGTTTTTCATTCTCTCTCTCTCTCTCTCCTTTTTATTTTTTTTCATACTGGGGATGGAGCCCAGGGGTGTTTACCTCTGAGCTACACCCCCAGGCCTATTTTATTCTTTGATTTTGAAACAGTCTTACTAAGTTGCAGAGGGCCTTACTAAGTTGTTGAGGCTGGCCACAAACCTGCAATCCTCCTGTCTCTGCCTCCCAAGTACTGGGATTATAAGTGTGAACCACCACACCCGACTTCTTTCTTTCTTTCTTTTTTTGGTACTGGGGATTGAACCCACAGGCATTCTACCTCCAAGCTATACCCCAGCCTGATTTGTTTTGTTTTGTTTTATTATTTCTTATTTGGAAGCAGGGTCTCACTAGGTTGCTGAGAGCCTCACTAAGTTGCAGAGGCTGGCTTTGAACCTGTGATCCTCCTGTCTCAGCTGCCTAAGTACTTGGATTATAAGTGTGCACCACCACATTTGGCTTTTATTTCTTATTTTGAAATGGTCTAGCTAAGTTACCATGTGCTGGTCTCAATCCTGTATGTCCTTGTTTTGAAACAGGGTCTCCCTAGGTTGCTGAGAGTTTTACCATGTTGCTGAGGTTGGCCTTGAACCTGAGATCTTCCTCAGTCTCAGTCTCCCAAGTGCTGAGATTACGAACATAGGCAACCATGCCTGGCTCCCAGTACCAAAATAGATAGATTGATAGATAGATAGATAGATAGATAGAAGATAGATAGATAGATAGATAGATAGATAGATAGATAGATAAAACACCAAATCCACCACCTTCAGGGAAGGAAATTCTCTCCTCTGAACAAAGGTTGAATGGTTAAACACAATATTGGGCCTAATTTTTGGCTTGACACTTTTTTGTGATTACAGGACAATCTCCGGAGCAAAACCCTTGAGAGGCCCGCCACATTCTCAGCCAGTGGCAGAGGAAAACTCCCCCACTCCGTATACAGTGAAGGAGCAGAAGAAGCCAAGCACGGAGATATAGGCCCTGTAACCCCAGGACTTGGGAGGCCAACACAATAGGATTGTAGGTTCCAGGCCAGCCTCAGCTACTTAGTGAGACCCTCAGCAACTTAGTGAGACCTTGTCTCAAAATAAAAAGGGAGCGGTTGTGGTGACAGACGTTTGTAATCCCAGTACTTGGGAGGCTAAGAAAGGAGGATTACAGGTTCGAAGCCAGCCTCAGCAATTTAGTGAGGCTGTCAGCAATTTAGTGAGACACTGTTTCCAAATAATAAAAAGGGCTGGGGATGTAGCTCAGAGGTAGACTACCCCTGGGTTCAACCCCCAGTACCAATAAATAAATAAGTAAATAAATAGTCAGGTGTGGTGATGCATGCTCCCAGTATGATTGTATCCCAGCACTTGGGAGGCTGAGACTGGATCATCCCAGGTTCGAGGCCAGCCTCAGCTCCCTAGTGAGGCCCTCTGCAACTTAGTGAGACTCTGTTCCAAAATAAAGAATAAAAAATAGGACTGGGGGTATAGCTCAGAGGCAGAATGTCCCTGGGTTCAATCCCCAGTACCACAAGAAAAGATAGAAATAAAATAAAAACTGGGCAGAAGGAAACCAATATAAAGTGGAGTTTCTAACACATATTTTTGTTATGCTTCACGGAAAACTAGGTTCACAAACAGAGTAAGATATCGGAAAAGAGAGTTATCAAACAGTGGGTATCTCTGCAGGGATGGGGCGTGGGTGTTGCTCGATTTTTCTCTTATCTCTTTCCATTATGTCTGGGTTATGTAAACAGAGCTTGGATTCATGGAGAACTTAGTAATCAGGAAAATCCTGATGATTAACATGTCCATTTTAAACAGTGGAAAAATCATGACCTCTGGTGCTTCTGAGGCACGAGTAAAATATTTTAAAGAGAGCCAGCTGGAAAGTGAATGCACCGTCATCACAGCTAACATTTGTGGCGGGTGTTACATTTTGTGTGTGTGTGTGTGTGTGGCTGGTGTTAGGAATTGAATCCAGGGGCATTCTACCTCCAAGCTACACCCCCAGCCCTATTTTTTATTTTGAAATAGGGTCTCACTAAGTTGCAGAGAGCCTCACTAAGTAGCTGAGGCTGGCCACAAACCCAGATCCTCCTGTCTCAGCCTCCCAAGTACTGGGATGACAAGCATGCGTGCGTCATCATGCCCGGCTTGTGCATTACATTTCTTTTTTTTTTTTCAGTACTGGGGATTGAACTCAGCGGCATTCTACCTTCGAGCTATACCCCCAGCCCTATTTTTTATTCATTATTTTGAAACACGGTCTCACTAAGTTGTGGAGGGCCTCACTAAGCAGCTGAGGCTGGCCGAGAACCTGGATCCTCCGGTCTCAGCCTCCCAAGTGCTGGGATTACAAGTGTGCGCCACCACGCCCGGCTACAGTGGCTGGTTACTTAACGTGGCCGACAACCTGCCAGGGGAAGGACACTCCAACATCAGGAGTTCTAAGCAACCTAGTGAGATCCTGCTTGAAACAAAAAACCAAATAGAGCGGGGGCTGTAGCTCAGAGGTAGAATGCCCCCGGTTCAATCCCCAGTCCCACAAAAATGATGATGCTGATGATGTAGGCTGGGGGTGTAGCTCAGAGGTAGAGCAGCCCTGGGTTCAATCCCCAGGATCACAGCAGATAAGTAAAGAAATAGATAGATAAATAAATAAGTAAAATTTTCTTTTGAGACAGGGTCCCACAGAATTGTCCAGGCTGTCCTTGACCTTGCATTCCTCCTGTCTCAGCCTCTGGAGCAGCTGGGATTGCACGCACGTACCACCAGGCCCAGTGAATTCAAGTCGCCCTTGATTTCTCCTCGTTTCATTCCGCCAGGTCATTTTCACAGTGTGTTTGGAACTCACAGATCTGCCATCCATCTCCATGGCCTCCCTCCTGCTCCTCCCTTAGTTCAGACATATCATTTCCTCAGTGGCTGCCTGCCAACTTTTTTAAATCCCCCTGATCTGGAAGCTTCCCCCGCCCCCTCTGACCTCAGCCCTCCCCAGCCTTTGTTTTCCCCTGACAGATGGTACTTTGTATGGTAATGGCCTGTTGACACCCATCTCCTGCCTGCTCCTGGTCTTCAAGAGAAGAACACCCTAGAGCACCGGTCATCCCAGACTTGGGAGGCTGAGACTGGAGGCTTGCAGGTTCAAGGACAGCATCAGAAACTTAGCGAGGCCCTATTTCTTTTTTTTGGCGGCGGGGGGGGGGGGGGTTACTGGGGATTGAACCCAGGGGCATTCTACCTCTGAGCTACACCCCCAGCCCTATTTTTTTTTATTCTTTACTTTGAAACAGGGTCTCACTAAGTTGCGGAGTGCCTCACTAGGTAGCTGAGGCTGGCCACGAACCCGGATCCTCCGGTCTCAGCCTCCCGAATGCTGGGATTACAAGCATGCACCACCATGCCTGGCTGCAAGACCCTATTTCAAAATTAAAAATAAGAGCCAGGTATGGTGGCACACACCTGTAATCTCAATACTTGGGAGGTTGAGAAAGGAGGATCACAGGTTCGAGGACAGCCTCATCAAGTAGTGAGACTTTCATCAACCTAGCAAGACCATGGTTTAATTTGTTGGTTTCTTTATTTGTGGCACTAGAGGTCGAACCCAGGGGCATTCTACCTCCAAATTACATCCCCAGTCCTATTTTTTGTTGTTTATTTGGAAACAGGGTCTCACTAAGTTGTGGAGGGCCTCACTAAGTAGCTGAGGCTGGCTGCGAACTTGGATCCTCTGGTCTCAGCCTCCCAAAGTACTAGGATTACAAGCATGTGCCACCATGCCCGGCTTGAGACTCTGTTTCAAAATAAAAATAAAAATAAAATAGGGCTGGATGTGCAGCTTGGAGGTAGAATGCCCCTGAGTTCAATACCCAGTACCCCCCAAAATTAAAATAAAACATAAAAATAAGGCTGTTTATAATGGTATGCACCTGTAATACCAGTACTTGGGAGGCTGAGACAGGAGGACTGCAAGTTCAAGGCCAGTCTCAGTAGTGTATAAGACCCTCAGCAACTTAGTGAGACCTTGTTTCAAAATAGGGAATAAAAAAATAGGACTGAGGGTATAATTTGTTGGTAGAATGCCCCTGGGTTCCACCCCCAGCACCAAAAAAAAAAAAAGTCCTGGGCAGGAGCTGAGGGTGGACCCGTGGCCTTTGTACAACATTGTATTGTCTCCTGTTTGCTCTGAACAGGATGGAGAAGATCTCTGGACTCTGAGCAGGGAAATGACCAGATCTGACCACAAAGCCGGGCGTGGTGGCGCACACTTGTAATCCCAGCATTTGGGAGGCTGAGACAAGAGGATCCGGGTTCGCGGCCAGCCTCAGCTACCTAGTGAGGCACTCCGCAACCTAGTGAGACACTGTTTCAAAATAAAAAATAAAAATATAGGGCTAGGGGTATAGCTCGGAGGTAGAATGCCCCTGAGTTCAATCTCCAGTACCGCAAAAAAAAAAAAAAGAAAAAAAAAAAAAAAGAAAAAAAAAAAAAAAGATCTGGCCACAAGATAGCCCTGGAGAGGAGGCCCAGAGTGGTTACAAAGACTTCTTGCTTCTGCTGGTTCTGGATCTGGGGCTAGAGATCTGCTCCTTCATGTTTCAGGAAAGTAAACCTCTGGCCCAAGCAAGCGTGCTGCCTCTGCTTAGACACCGGGATTCCAGGGCGCTGGAGGGCTTTTTTTTTTTTAAGAATTTATTGGCGGGACGGAGTGGCACATGCTTGTAATCCCAGTACTTGGGAGGCTAAGACTGGAGGATCACAGGTTTGTGGCCAACCTCAGCTAGTTAGTGAGGCCCTCCGCAACTTAGTGAGACCCTGTTTCAAAATCAAGAATAAAAAATGGGGCTGGGGGTGTAGCTTGGAGGTAGACTGCCCATGGGTTCAAGCTCCAGTACAATAATCAATCAATCAATCAATCACGTCCGGGTGGTGGGGGTCATCAGTAGAGAGGGCAGAATCCTCCCAGCAGATCAGGGCCCGGGCCTCCGTGGAAAGTAGCCTCTTGGCTACGGGCCTCTGCCCCCGCAGCAACCTGGCTCCTGAGGCGTCTGACCCAGGGCGAGAGGGTGCCCCTGCGCCCCAGTGGCGGAGACCCCGGGCTCTTCCCAGCGGGACCTGGTTCAACTCCACCGCAGCCACTCCCAGGAGAGCCTTCCCTCCTTCCCTCGCCCATCCTGATGGCCTCACCACCCGAGAATTTCACTCATTTAATCTTGACAGGGACAAACACAAAAGCGTATTGTTCCAATGATCAACCTCCGCGCATTTTTTTTTTTTTTTTTTTGCTTTTTCTCATTACTGAATGAAACCGCTTGGCCACAATTGTTAAGTGGTCTTTCAAAGCTGATTCCTATCTCTCTCCAAGATGTCCTTGGAGCTGAGGTTTGCCCAGGCATGGCAGAAGGCTTTCTGCAAATTTAGTCCTTCCTTTTTCTTTTAGTCACTCAGTGAATGTCCTCTGGGTGAGAAGTCAAGCTCTTAAGAGGTGCTTACTGTCATCTGCTTGACTGGTCCTGTTCCTAACTCATTTTCTCAAGGTGTGAGGTTTTTTTTTAAAATTTTTGAGAGAAAAGACAAAAGACTTCTAGCACTTCCTTTGCCTGTCAGAACCATGCTCACCTTTCAGAGAGGGCGGAATGCCTTCTCTCTACCATAGAATCCTGGTTTAAACACTGAAATCCGTCAGGCATGGTGGTGCACGCTTGTAATCCCATTACTTGGGAGGCTGAGACAGGAGGATCGCAGGTTCATGGCCAGTCTCAGCGACTTCGTGAGGATCCCGCCCGGCTGCGCTTCTGTTTTGAGTCGCGTCACTCACTCCCTGTACTTCTCCACGTGATGAGACCTTGCAGCAGGTTGGGGATCATTCCCACCCACCTCTCTTCCTTTTCCTCTGTCGACCATTGTTCTCACCATACAATCCATATGAGCTCACGAGTCATAGAAAAACCAGTGCTTCTAGAAGCCAGGCATGGTGGGGCACACCTGTAATCCCAGTAATCAGGAGGCCGAGACAGGAGGATCACAGGTTCAAAGCCAGCATTAGCAATTTAGCGAGACCATCAGCAACATAATGAAACCCTATTTTGAAATAAAAAATAAAAAGAGCTGGGATATAGCTTGGAGGTAGAAAGTCTCTGGGTTCAATCTGCAGTACCAAACCAAAAATATTTTTTTCTACAACCTGATTACATGTTGAAATGATACTATGTAGGTGGTATTGGGTTAAATAAATTGTAGTATTAAAATTAATTTCAAGCCGGGTGTGGTGGTACACTCCTGTAGCCTGTAATTCCAGTACTTGGGAGGCCAAGACAGGAGAATCGCAGGTTTTTTTTTTTTTGCGGTACTGGGGATTGAACTCAGGGGCTTTCTACCTTCGAGCTATCCCCCCAGCCCTATTTTTTATTCTTTATTTTGAAACTGAGTCTCACTAAATTGCGGAGTGCCTCACTAGGTAGCTGAGGCTGGCCTCGAACCCAGATCCTCTGGTTTCAGCCTCCCAAATGCTGGGATTACAAGCGTGCGCCACCATGCCCGGCTGGATTGCAGGTTTTAGGACAACTTCAGCAAGTAGTGAGACTCTCATCTACTTAGCAAGACCCTGTTTCAAAATAAAAATAAAATAGGCTGGGGGTTTAGTTCTGAGGTAGAATGTCCCTGAGTTCAATACCTGGTAACACACACACACACACACACACACACACACACACACAAATAATAATAATAATAATGATAATAATAACAATTTCATCTGTGGCTCTGAGGTTTGACATTATAAATGTGGTTCATGATATATATATATATATATATTTTTTTTAATATGTTTATATATATATTTTTTTGTGGCACTGGGGATTGAACTCTGGGGCATTCTACCTCTGAGCAGAGTCTCACTAAGTTGCAGAGAGCCTCACTAAGTAGCTGAGGCTGGCTGCAAACCCAGATCCTCCTGTCTCTGCCTCCCAAGTACTGGGATTACAAGCGTGCAAAACCACATCCGGCTTTATTCTTAGCTTCTGAAATCTTTACTGGGGTGAAGACCTTTTGAGGGGGGGACTTACAAACCCAGTATGTAGTACAAAGCTTGATACAAAATAGGTGGATGGCTGGGCGTGGTGCTGCACGCCTGTAAACCCAGTATGTGGGAGACTGAGACAGAAGGAATTTAGTGAGACCTTGTTTCAGAATTAAAAAAAAAAAAAATGGCAGGGGTAAAATGCCCCTGGGTTCAATCAGTCCTCCAAACAATACATACATACATACATACATACCTAGATGGACAGTAACTATCCACTGAATGAATGATCCAATTCTCCTATTAAATTTCACACGTGGCCGGCCGTGGTGGCGCACGCTTGTAATCCCAGTACTTAGGAGGCTGAGACCGAAGGATCCAGGTTCGCAGCCAGCCTCAGCTCCTTAATGAAGCCCTCTGCAACTTAGTGAGACTCTGTTTCAAAATAGAGAAAAAAAAAATAGGGCTGGAAGTGTAGCTCAGAGGTAGAATGCCCCTGGGTTCCATCCGTAGTACTGAAAGAACAAAACAAAAACCTCAGACGTGTAAGGCTAGATAGATGAGATTGGTAACATTACATTAGACACGAAGTGCAAGAGTAGGCACTAATAGGGTGTGAAGTGCCACAGAGGTCACCATAATCTCCCAAGTATGACTGAGTAAGAACTCCCGTACATGCCCACCTTCTTTATTCATTCATGTATTCATTTGGTACAGAGGATTGAACCCAGCAGTATGCTACCTCTGAGCTGCATCCCCAGCCCTATTTTATTTTTATTTGGAAACAGGGTCTTGCTAGGTGGATGAGAGGCTCTATTTGCTAAGGCTGACCTCGAACCTGCAATCTTCCTGTTTCAGCCTCCTGAACATGGAGATTACAGCGTGCACCACCATGCCCAGTGCTACTTTTATTTTATTTTTTTGTGGTACTGGGGATTGAACAAAGGGGCATTCTACCTCTGAGCTACACCCCCAGTCCTATTTTTTTTTTTTTTTTTTTGCGGTACTGGGGATTGAACTCGGGGATTCTACCTCCGAGCTATATCCCCTGCCCTATTTTTTATTCTTTATTTTGAAACCAGGTCTCACTAAGTTGTGGAGGGCCTCACTAGGTAGCTGAGGCTGGCCTCGAACCCCCAAATACTGGGATTACAAGCGTGCACCACCACGCCCGGCCCTACTCTTGTTTTTGAAACTGAGACTTGCTAAGTTGCTGAGGGTGTTGCTAAGTGGCCAAGGCTGGCCTTGAGCCTTCTTCCATCCTCCTGTCTCAACCTCCTAAGTGCTGGGATTCCAGGCATGCACCACTACCCCCGGCTTGTTTTCTTTGTTCTTAATTATTAAGTTTCTTAGGGTGAGGAACCAGTAATACGATGCTGTGCCCAGCACACATGGGTGTGTATCTATTTCACCATATGCGTGAGCTGAAATTATAGTCTCTGCACTCACGTCTGCTCATGAGCAGACAGTTCCAGAGCCCAGGGAAACCCTAGTGCATTCTCGGAACTCGCTGGGGTATGCAAACCAACTGGATCAGTTGACTGCAAAACAGAAGTACAACCACAGAGAAGGGTCCTAGTTTTTTTTTTTTTTTTTTTTTTTTTTTTTTTTTTGCCGTACTGGGGATTAAACTCAGGGGCATTCTACCTCCGAGCTATACCCCCAGCCCTATTTTTTTTTTTCCTTATTTTGAAACCAAGTCTCACTAAGTTGCGGAGTGCCTCACTAGGTAGCTGAGGCTGGCCGCGAACCCGGATCCTCCGGTCTCAGCCTCCCGAATGCTGGGATTACAAGCATGCGGCACCACGTGTCCTAGTTTTTAAAATCAGAAACATCCAGAATTTAAGAGTAAACACATTAATTATAAAATATTTATGTCCCATTTGACCCTTTGATGATTTTGCTTCTCATTGGAACTTTCCTTCCTTCCTTCCTTTTTTTTCTTTCTTGTTCTTTTGTAGTATTGGGGATTCAACTCAGGGGCATTTTACCTCCGAGTTATACCCCCAGCCCTATTTTTATTTTGAAACACGGTCTCACTAAGTTGCAGAGGACCTCATGAGGTTGCTGAGACAGGGTGCAAACTGCAGTCCTCCTGCCTCAGTCTCCCAAGTACTGGGATTATAAGCCTGTGACACCACACCTGGCTAGAAATATTTTAATATATTACTTAATCCTCATAATATAAGAGCTGGAACTCATCAACTCCACTTGACTGGTAAGCTACGGCTCAAAAGAGAGTGACCACCATTTTTTTTTTTTCCTGGTACTGGAGATGGAACTCAGGGGTGTTCTACCTTCGAGCTATACCCCCAGCCCTATTTTTTATTCATTATTTTGAAACCGGGTCTCACTAAGATGTGGAGTACCTCACTAGGTAGCTGAGGCTGGCCTCGAACCCGGATCCTCTTGTCTCAGCCTCCCAAATGCTGGGATTACAAGAGTGCGCCACCACGACCGGCTTTGACCACCATTTCTAAGGCCCTACAAACAGTTCATTTCAGGCGTGTGCAAAGTTGCTGCATTCTTGCGATTACTGAAATGGACTTCTGTGTGTGTGTGCGCGGGGGGTACTGGGGATTGAACCCAGGGGCATTCTACTTCTAAGCTCCACCCCTGATCGATTTTTTAGGGTCTTACTAAGTTGCAGAGGGCCTCACTAAGTAGCTGAGGCTGGCTGCAAACCTGCAATCTTCCTGTTTCAGCCTCCCAAATACTGGGATTACAAGTGTGCATCACCATGCCTGGCTTCAAATGGACTTTGAATTAGAATGTTTTTAAGAAAGCCCACTCTAAACTAGTATACTCCTTACTGTGTGTGAGCACAGAGCAATACCCATCGTCACCTGTGATTGTGATTGAACTCAAGGGCACTCTGTCTTTGAGCTACACACCCAGCCTGATTTTATTTTTTCATTTTGAAACAGGGTCTCACTAAGTGATCATGTGATGTTCTTCTCATCCGCCTCCTGTCTCAGCCTCCCAAGCACTGGGGTTATAGGTGTCAGCCCCCATGCCCAGCTGAACTGAAGAGCTTTTCCACCCTTTGTAAAAAAATTTTTTCCTTTCCTTTGGTGCTGGGGATTGAACGCAGGAACATTTTATCTTCTAGCCAACCCCCTAGCCCTTTTTATTTTGAAACAAGGTCTCGCTAGTTGCTAAGGTTCTCCTAATTTGCTGAAGCTGGCCTTGAAACTTCGTTCCTCCTTTCTCAGCCTCGCAAGTACTGGGATTGCAGGTGCGCCCAGTTGGGCCCAAGGATTCATAGATGGCGAAGACCTCCACAAGAGCTGTCAGAGTTGCAACAAACTTAATTTACCAAGTAGAAATGTTGAATGTTGCAGCCATGCTGGTCTATCATGAATCTTCCCCAGAAGCTTCTGGAAGGAACCTGGAGTCTTTTGGGGGTCAATTTCACAGAGGAAGAGGAGGCTGCCCTGCACCCTCTTATTTCACTGATGTGCTAGGACAGGTGTCAGCGTCCGTAAGGGCTGAGATGAGCCGGAGCTGCGTATTTCTTAGACGACCTGCCGAATCTGGGCTCAGGTGGGGTCTGGGAGCTGCAGGGATTTTGGAAAGCAGGTGAGTTTTGTCCTGTTTCCTTCTTTTACGATGGGAGGTGGAATGGGAGGGACAATGGCCACCAGCTGTAAACGCTCAGAACCACCGGCAAAAGTGAATTGACTACAGTGTGAGACCAACGTGGGTCTCTAGTGACTACTACTGACTGCCATTCTTTAAATAGAGGGAGTACTTGGGAGGCTGAGACAGGAGGATCCAGGTTCGCAGCCAGCCTCAGCTACTTAGTGAGGCCCATCGCAACTTAGTGAGACCCTGTTTCAAAAAAAAGAGAATAAAAAATAGGGCTGGGGGTGTAGCTCGGAGGTAGAATGCCCCTGGGTTCCATCCCCAGTACCATTTTCTTACACACACACAAGAGATAGCTCCGAGGTAGAATGTTCCTGGGGTTCAATGACAAACAAACAAACAAACAAACAGATGTAACCCTACAATGACACACATCTAGGAATCACAGCGTGTAACTAAGAAAAGAGCTTCAGTTACTTTTCTTGGTCCACAATCATCTTAAGTGTCTTGTATTTTGCAGGTCACTATTTGTTACTGTAAATGTCTGAGTTAAACACCCGCACAGCTCGGAGATGTCCCCCGCCCCCCAGCAGCTTTCCCCCAGGGCATTCGGAGTGTTTTCCTTTTTAAATAGATGTGCATTAGAGTTGCTAATGTTGCAGAACTTTAAAGAAACACATGCATCCGAATTGCAGACGGCTAGCTTCTACAAACCTTAGCGCCAGGGCCACCAAGGAGCCTGCGGGAAACTTCAAGGTAAATAACTAGTGGCCCCAGCAGAAAGGCCGGGGCGCCGCCGCGAAACCTCACGGACCTCACCCCAGAACAGGCCATTAATTTCTGCTCGCTGCGGGCCCTGCAGTCGGGCAGGCGGGGCGCTGCAAGGCCCTAGGCGACCTGCGGCTGGCGGGAGGGCCCGGGGCTGGCGGCCAGCTCCCTAACTTCCCCGGGGGCGGCTGGGGCTCCGGAGGGGTCCAGAGGCGCCAAGAGTCCCGGGCTTCCCTTGGGGCGATCGCAGGCGAGCCCTCCGGTCCTGCAAAGGGGTTAAAAAGTGCCCCAGAAAGGGGCTCCGTGGGGACCTCGGGGGGCGCGGAGGGGCGTCCCCGAGCGGGGCGGGCGCGGCTCCGCGGTGCTCAGCTGGCCGCGGGGGCCCGGGGGGCTCGGGGCGCGGAGGCCGGGCGCGGAGGCCCAGCGCGGAGGCCGCGGGCGGGGTGGCGAGGGTCCCGGGCCCCGCCCCCGAGGGCGGCGCCTGCCCCGCATGTGCGCGGTGTTGTGCCGGCCGCTCCTCCCTGCTGCTCCTCCCCCTCCTCCTCCCGCGCCGCCTCCCGGCCCAGCCGCCGCCGCACCGCGGGCCGCGCACACGGAACAGGTGGCCGGAGGCTGCGGCGCGCCATGGCGGCGGTGGCCGAGCGCGCCCGGTAGCCGGCGTCCCGCCCCGCTGCGCCCGCCCGCCCGCCCCGGGCCGCTCGGGCGGCATGAAAGTGACCGTGTGCTTCGGGCGGACCCGGGTGGTCGTGCCGTGCGGAGACGGCCACATGAAAGTTGCCAGCCTCGTCCAGCAGGCGGTGACGCGCTACCGGAAGGCCATCGCCAAGGTGAGGCCCGGGGCCGGGCGGGCGCGCGGGCAGGAAGGCGCCGGGATCAACATGGCGCTTCCCGGAGCCGAGCGGGAGGCGGGACGCACGGGCCCGGGCCTCGCTGGCGCCCCCCGCCCCGCGCGGCCGCCCAGTTCTGGGCCCGAGCGCCCCCGCCGACGCCGCCCGGCCCCTCGGGGTGGAGGGCGCCCCGGCCCGGGAGCTCCAGCCGTGATCCCGGCCCCGGAGCGCCGGCCCCAAAGCCCCAGGCTGGGATCCCAACCCGGGCGCACCGGCCCCGGAGCCCCAGCCCGGGAACCCCAGCCTTGGATCCCAGCCCGGGAGCACCAGCCCGGGCGCCCCAGCTTTGGATCCCAGCCCGGGAACCCCAGCCCCGGAGCCCCAGCCCGGGAGCCCCGTCGCCCCGTCGCCCGAGCCCACCCCAGGCCTCCTGCAGCCAGGCCCGGGCCGAGGCTCGGCGGGGAACTTTCCCGAGCAGAGCCGCAGCCCACCTCTCCCTCCCCGGCCAGCGCGCAGCCTTCGGGGGCCCAGGGTTGGGGGGCACCGCTGGTCCCGGGCGGGGCAGGCGACCCCGATGGAGACGCCGCGGCGATTGTGGAGCCGGATGGGGTGGCGAGAGGCTCCGGCGCAGGGCTCGTTCCTCCAGTCGAGCCTGGAGCCAGTCCCGGAGCAAGTTCGCCTGGCCCGACCTCCGCTTTACCTTCTGAACCACTTCCATATGGCGCCGATCGCCGAGCCCAGCAAGCCCCTGCTCCGTGCTGTGGGAACATTGTTGCCGCTAACGGCTTCGCTCTTCAGTGTAGCAAAAGTGAAAAGCCGTATTGTTAAATTGTTTCATCAACCGTGTCTGTGTTTGACAACAGCCCACGCTGAAGTTTCTCTGGAGCACCTGAGGATATTTCCTTTGTGATAACGTTCAGGGGAAAGTGTGTTTACTTTGGAGTTTCCTATCTGTTTCCCGGAGTGGAGTAGCCCGGCTCCTGGGGGCTTTGGGGCCTCCGGCGGGGAAGGGACCTTGTCTGCCTCAGTGGGTGGATGCCGGGTGCTCAGGGTGCTGGCTGGTGTCCTCCAATTTTCTAAAATTACGGAAAAAAAAGGTTTTACCCTAGTTTATTTTTAGTGTATTTGGGGAAACAGCAAAAATTTAGCCTACTGGAGTTTCTTTCTTTTATTTTAATTGGGGACTGAACCCAGGGGTGTTCTACCTCATGAACTACATCCTCAACCCTTCTTATTTTTTAGTTGGAAACAAGGGTCTGGCTAGATTGCTGAGAGTCTCGGTATGTTGCTGAGGCTGTCCTGGAACCTGTGTCCTCCTGCCTCAGCCTCCAAGTAC
The DNA here is from genome assembly GCA_004027655.1 of Graphiurus murinus. NCBI lineage: Eukaryota > Metazoa > Chordata > Mammalia > Rodentia > Gliridae > Graphiurus > Graphiurus murinus. The sequence continues at coordinate 57,937 of PVLC010004539.1, read as the reverse complement.
TGGGATTACAGGCGCCCACCCCCACGCTGGGCTCTGGAGATAATTTTTGAGGGATGTTTAGGAAGCTGATGGAAGATGTTGACTTTATTTAACAGCCGTAAAATGTTCCTTACAGTTGGTTGAACTCTGATTGAAAATCAAACAAAATGAGTGGAAATGGGGCACCTGTTTATCTTGCAAAGTTGACAGGGGTTCACTCCCCCCTCCAGCCTTACATTTTGCAATTATTAAGGTTTGTATAGACAAGTGGGCTCTGTGTATTCTGGAAACCAGTGTTGTGAGTGGTGAGAGGGAGAGAAACTCAGCAACTCATTCCCCGTGCGCCTCTGTCGCCGAGTGGAGAAAGCAGGATGGGCATTCCCTTCGCTCATTTTACATGTTTAAAACCAGTCAAATTTTCTCATGGACACAAGTGACATTGCTTAGCTTGCCTGTTTGTGAGATACAAATGGAACGGATTGATTGGATCAGTGATTTGTTCCACCCACAGAAATTAAGCATTTATCATGTCCACGGCATTGATCTGAGTGCTGGACACTTGGGAGAGGTCCAGGGCAGACTCTGTGGTCCCCGAGGTGAGGTGGTGTGGATTGTCACGCTGTGGTACCCAGATGGTCCCTTTGGGATGCTGGGCGGGCAGGTGGAGAGGCCGTGGTGATCTGTCGGCAGTGTTTTCACAGCACCTGGGAGCGCAGAAGAGGGGGTCTGAGAAAGGCCACTGAGAAAAAAGGGACTTGTGAATAGGGTAGGTGGGAGATGACCAGGTGGACAGGGCAAGGGGGGTGGGTGATGGCGACACTGGAGTTGGAGGTAAAAGTGGGGTGGGGGAGTCGGAGGTGATCCAGGAGTTGCAGAATTATTTAAATGCTCTTGAAATGCAGCTCAGTTTAGCAAGGCATTTTTTTTTTTTTTTGCAGTACTAGGGATTGAACCCATGGGCATTCTGCCTCTGAGCTACACCCCAACCCCATTTTTTTTCTTTATTTTGAAACAGGGTCTCACTAAGTCATGGGGGTCCTCACTAAGTAGCTGAGGCTGGCCACAAACCAGCGCTCCTCCTGTCTTAGCCTCCCAAGCACTAGGATGACAGGCGTATGCCACCACGCCGAGCCAGCAAAGCAAGTTTTTAAGATGGGCTTTACCATCCACAGAGCTACAGCGCTGGACTACAAGACTGTTGATGCCCAAGTGTGCTGCCAAGGTCTGCGTATCTTCTAGGTCCATTTGTGTGTTTTCCTCTGAAATGGCTAGGCTGAAGGTGATTAGATTAATCTTCATCTTCCTCCTCCCATCCCTATGTAGGGTGATTATAAAGCAAAAGCATATTAGCACTGTTTTAGCTTTAAAAATAAAAAAACTTTTATTTTTGCGTTAGAGGTTGAACCCAGGGGGTGCTCTGAGCTACACCTCCAGCCCTATTTTATTTATTTATTTATTTTTTTGTGGTACTGAGAAGGAACCCAGGGGCATTCTACCTCTGAGCTACACCCCCAGCACCCTGCCCCCTTTTATTCTTTATTTGGAAACAGGGTGTCTCTAAGTTGCTGAGAGCCTAAGTAGCTGAGGCTGGCCAGGAACCTGTGATCATCCTGTCTCCGCCTCTCAAGTACTGGGATTACAAGTATGTGCCACCACACCCAGCCCTATTTTATTTTGAAATAGGATCTTGCCTAAGTTGCTAAGGCTGGCCTCAAACCTGCAATCCTCTTGTCTCAGCCTTCCAACTACTCAGATTATAGGCATGCACCTCCACACTGGGCAGCACTGTTTAAACTTTTATCCTCATATATGTTGTGTTTAATAGAATGTGTAGGAAGACCCTCAGAGCTGGGTAGTTGTAAAGTAGCGTTCTGGTTGCTAGGTGACACAGGACACAATGAACTCCCATCTGGTGGGGAAAAATGAAGGCAGATCACGTGTATTGTTTGAAAATCAACTCAGCCTCCTCCCTCCCCCCACCCCCCAAAAAAAGTAAAAAAAAAAAAGGGTTCCAATCCACCAAGGCTTCCTCTGCAGTAAGCATTTTGTGGTATGCCGTGGCTAATTTTTTTGGCATTATATTTGTATATTTGAGCTGTTTTCTCTTCAGGTTAAACAAATCAATTTTTCTGGGTAGTAAAATGGCATGACCTGTTACCAGAAACTCCCTCAATAAGTAGGTATGTGGAGGCTCACACTTGGTACCATGCAACATTCTTGTTTTTCTCTAGTGAGAACATATTTCTGAGGTTGGGTTGCTGGTGGGTGGACCCTGTCTGTGCTGGGTGCTCTGTGCCGGACACGGAGGGCCCTTCTGCATGTCGTTTCCGGGGAGGGCTTTGAATCCCCGGCCTGTTTGTGCTGCTCCTCTCCAGCCTGTGGCCTGACACTTACTTGGGGTCCTGGTGGGCACGGGGGCAGGGCACCAGCTGTAGGTGTGGGATTTGTAGAAAGGCCGCTGTGTCCAAAACGTCAGGCTCTGAAGAGACAGGAAGAGTACATGCAGGTATCACTAAGGGTGGGGAGATGAACTGGCCGCACGGGGACCGGGGCTGGGCTGTTTCTGGGGTTTGGAGTGGGGGCCCTGCTCTGGGGCCGGGTGGGGTTAAGTGGCCTTTAGTCACTAGGGTTTAGCTTGCCTTGGGCCTGGTGGCCAGATGGCTGGCCTGTGTTTTCCAAGTGACAAGCGAGTGGCCCGGGTTTTGGTACTGCAGATCTGCAGGGGTTGGGCTGATGACTCTGGAGAAGCCTGCACTTCTGGGGTTCTGGGGGGTAGCGGGGGGGCACTTTAGGAAGGGGGGCCCTGTGAACAAAGGCAGCTCAGCTTGCAGGCCTCGCCGGGCTCCTGGGAGCAGGGCAGAGCGGCCGAGGCATGAGTCCTAGGCAAGTCTCCAGGACTTCTCGGGGCTGGCTGGTCGAAGGGCTGGTGTATCGGGGCAGGGCAGCAAGTGATCTCCAGGAAGATGACTTCAGGCTTTTGGATGCAATCCGCCTTGAGCATGATGGCCTGGGGCTGCGGGGTACCCAGGGAGTCGCTAGGACCTCGGTGCTGCTCCGGCTCTTGGAGCCCTCTGCTCAGGCGAAGGTGCTGGAGGCCCAGGTAGCCGTTTCACCTGGGCGACCGGCTCTGCCTCATTTTCCTCTGTGCGTATTGAGCAGGAAGATGTGTATGCCATCTTGCATAGTCGCTGCACAATGAAGATGAATGCAGTCACTAACAGGTCCCATCCACTAAGTGGCTTTGTTCCTGCAAAACTTTGCCAAGCGCCCACTGCTCCTGCTTGAGCCTTTGTCTTTGCTTAGGAAGGTGGCATGTGGACTTTCCTGAAGGACCAGCAGATTCCTACGCAACCCTCGGTCAGAGGAACAGATTGTCCATATGCCTGTGTGACAGACAACACAAGTGATGTCCATGGGGGCTTTATTGCACGTGGATTATCTGCGCCTCTGGATTTGGGGCCACTAATTCTGTTCCTCAGACATGTTTCTTGCTTTCTTTCTTTTTTTTTTTTGGTACTGGGGATTGAGCCCAGAGGCATTCTACCTTTGAGCTACACCTCCAGCCTGATTTTATTCTTTTTCTTTTGGTACTGGGGCTGAACCCAGGGGCATTCTATCTCCGAGCTACACCCCCAGCCCTATTTTTTATTCTTTATTTGGAAACAGGTCCTCACTAAGTTGCGGAGGGCCTCACTAAATTGCTGAGGCTGGCCGCGAACCCGGATCCTCCAGTCTCAGCCTCCCAAATGCTGGGATTACAAGCGTGCGCCACTATGCATGGCTCTGATTTTATTCTTATTTGGAAACAGGGTCTCGCTAGGTTGATGATTCTCACTAGGTTGATGAGTCTCACTACTTGCTGAGGCTGTCCTCGAACCTGTGATCCTCCTGTCTCAGCCTCCCAAGAACTGGGATTACAAGCATGCACCATCACGCCCTGTGGACATATTTCTTTAGCATTATTATTATATGTATTTTTTTGCAAGTTACCAAACCATGCACTGGACTCGAACCAGTGATTTTCTTGTCTCAGCCTCTCAAGTACTGGGTTACAGGCATGCATCACCACACCCAGCTGAAAATGTGCTTTCTATTTTGGGAGGTTATTAATTACCCAAATCACTCAAGTCCTGATTTTTATAAAGAAAAATCTTTTTTTTTTTTTTTGCGGTACTGGGGATTGAACTCAGAGGCATCCTACCTCCAAGCTATACCCCCAGGCCTATTTTTTATTTATTTTGAAACAGGGTCTCACTAAGTTGAGGAGTACCTCACTAGGTAGCTGAGGCTGGCTTCGAACCCGGATCATCCGGTCTCAGCCTCCCAAATGCTGGGATTACAAGCGTGCGCCACCACACCCGGCAAGAAAAGTCTTGTGATGGGTATGGAATTTGTCTGTGAATAAATGCATCACTATATATTGTTACACATTTACAAGATTAGTAAAACCATCAGGAAAATAGGTACACTGTAGCAGATTGCAGGAAAACAGAGCCAAGCTTAAAAATAGTGAACCTGATAGTGGGGCATGGTGGTGCAGGCCTGCAATCCCGGTACTTGGGAAGTTGAGGCAGGAGGATCACAGGTTTGAGGCCAGCTTGGGGGAACTTAGTAAGACCCTGTCGCAAAATAAAAAATAAAATAGATCTGGAGTGTAGCTCAGTGGAGAAATCTCCCTGGGTCCAATCCCCAGTAACACACACACACACACACACACACACACACACACACACACAGTGAAACAAAAGAAATGAAGACACTCTGCCTTTCCTATCATAAAGGAAAAAGGACCTGAACGGGGCTGGAGGCTCTCCAGAACTCAAATCCCATCATCCTCTTCTGCTAGGTGTCTTGAGGCCCCCTGCCCCCAGAGGCTAGGTCCTGCTGCTCAGTACCTGTTCCTTGTAGGACCCCCCCTGCTTTGCAGCCTCTCCCACAGTTCCATGCCACGGGGACATGGTGCACTCTCCTGCCCGAGGCCTCCGCCTCAAGCCCACCTTCTTTTCCTCCTCCTCCTCCTCCTCCTCCTCCTCCTCCTTTTCCTCCTCCTCTTTTTGTGGTACTGGAGGTTTTTTTTTTGTTTGGTGTTTTGGTGGTTTTTTTTTTTTTTTGCGGTACTGGGGATGGAACCCAGGGGCATTCTACCTCTGAGCTGCACCCTCAGCCTTATTTTTTATTCTTTATTTTGTAACAGGGTCTCACTAAGTTGCAGAGGGCCTCACTAAGTAGCTGAGGCTGGCCTCAAACCTGTATTCTCCTGTCTCAGCCTCCTAAGTACTAGATTACAAGTATGTGCCACCATGCTCAGCTGGACTGGAGATTTAACCCAGAGGCGTTCTGCCTTCCAGCTACACCCCTAGTCTGATTTTTTTTTTTTTTTTTTTTTGCGGTACTGGGGATTGAACCCAGGGCATTCTACCTCTGAGCTCTACCCCCAGCCCTATTTTTTATTTTTTATTTTGAAACAGATCCTCACTAAATTGCAGAGGACCTCACTAAGTAGCTGAGGCTGGCCGCAGACCTAGATCCTCCAGTCTCAGTCTCTTTAAGTACTGGGATTACAAGTGTGGGCCACTACACTCAGTCTTATTTGGAAACAGGTTTTCACTAGGTTGACGAGAGTCTCACTACTTGCTGAGGCTGTCTTTGAACCTGTGATCCTCCTGTCTCAGCCTCTCAAGTACTGGAATGACAGACGTGTGTGCCGCCCCGCCCAGCTGAGGCCCTCTCTTCTTTGTGCTTCTCCTGGGCTTCCCAGCTCGGAGCTGCTGCAGGTGAAGGTGCTTCAGGGCTCAGGACCCCCTGCCTGTGACGCGGTTGACTCCCTCACCTCCACCTTCCTGACAGAGCCAGTGTCTGTCACATAAAGACCGAGTAAATGTCAAGGTGGGAATAAACCTATCACATGCATTCTCGCAGAAAGGACACACCTTAGACCGCGAGCAGCCCTTGCAAGTGGTAAGGGGTTTAAGATCCCCCGAGTTTGCGTGTTTAGCATGCTGCCTCAATCGTCTTGCGAGTGGACTGGGCGCTGGTGAGGTTTGGAGTTCCTGGAGAGCGCCGTGCAGCCATTCTGGAGGTGTTCCGTCTGCTCGAAGATGGTCCTGGGGTTTGCGTTGGGCCAGGTTCAAGGCAGGTGGCCAGGGCCGTGTGGGATTTGGCCCGAAGCACTCCTGCGCTTGGTCTGGTGCCTCCCGTTCTGTCGGTTGGGGACCCGGGGTTAGGGCCAGAAGTAAATAGAAATGTTTAGGAGCTGAGATCCACGGAGAGGACCTGGCGGGCGTGCTGCGCTTCTTGGCTGTCGGTGGACGGGGGAGGACTGGTTGATGGAGGTGACTTCCAAGTCCCACGTGCGCCACTAACCTGCAGATGGCTCCTCCATCTGTCCCCGTGGGTCCCGCCTCCCAGGAGAGCTGATTGCGGGTTGGCGATGGGGACATTCAGCAGCAGGGTTGGAGAGAAGCAGGGAAAATGGGGCTGGGAGGTGCCTCCCGTGGGTCATTTTCCATCGGGTGGGGATGGTGGGGACGGTCTCCAGGGGGACACAGCGTTCTCCTGGACCAGATGAGGAGTGACTATAGATAGAGCAGGAGTCTGCACGTCGATGCATTTACTACGTCTGGTACCTTTTCTGCTTTATGTGGAAAATAAAAAAGCACATCTTCATGAAGAAATGCCAAATTCAGTGAAATAAGTAGAAGAGTGACCAATTTAGTCTTCTAATTATTACCTTTTTTTTTGTACTGGCAATTGAACCCAGAGGCATTCTCCAGCTTGATTTTATTTCATATTTGGAAGCAGAGTCTCACTAGGTTGCTGAGAGCCTTGCTAAATTGCTGAGGCTGGCTTTGAACGTCTCAGCCTGCCAAGTACTGAGATTACAAGTGTGCATCACCACGCCCTGCTAATCATTATTTTATTTAAAATCTTCTTTAAGCTGGGCATGGTGGCACAGGCTTCTAAGCCCAGTACTTCGGAGCCAGAGACAGGAGGATCACAGGTTCATGGCCAGCCTCAGCTATATAGTGAGACCTTCTACAACTTAGTGAGACCCTGTTTCAAAATAAAGACTAAAAAATGGGGCTGGGGGGTGTAGCTCGGAGGTAGAATGCCCCTGGGTTCAATCTCCAGTACTAGTACCATAAAAAAAGAAGAAAAAAATCTTCACTTGGAAAGACGATATAAAAGTGATATTCATTTGTGGTTCCAGAGCTTCTTGAGTCTGATATGCCATTGTTAGGTAGTTCATGCCATTAGATAGTGCTCTGACTTATTCCTATTAATCCATTTTTGATTCTTACAAATAATTTTTTTCTTTTGGTAGTGGTTCTGGGGATTGAACCTAGAGGCATTTTACCTCTGAGCTACACCTTCAGCCCTTTTTAAATTTTTGTTTTTAAACAGGGTCTCACTAGGTTGCTAAGAGTCTTACTACATTGCTGAGGCTGGTCCTGAGCCTCTGAGCCTCCTGTCTCAGCCTCCCCAGTACTGGGATTACAGGTGTGCGCCACCACTCCTGGCAGCCCAAATAAAAGTTTTGAGCTCCACATCCAAATAATTTAAACTATCAATTGCTTATTTTTTTTCCTCCTCAACATAAAGCACATCATATATGTACACCAGAGAAGGGGAAACCCCTGGACACACACTTGGCATGTAAATGGTGATGATAACGTTATTCTCGGCTTCCAGAACAGCCGCGGTGCTTGACGGGGGCAGATGTATCCACAAAATGTGATCTGTCCACACCCTGGAATTCTCGCTGCGCCCTAACACAGAATGAAGTACTGATGCATGCCACAACACAGATGAACCATGAAAATGCTGTGCTGTTGGCAGAGCCATTCGCGAGGGCCGGACACCTATCGAATGATTCCTCTAATGGCCGAGTGACTGGAGCACGCAGGTCTAAAGGGACACTAGCGTGGCCTTTGCCCACCAGTGGCCCAGGCTGGGACGATACCAGACCGACTGCTAGTGGGTACAGGTCTCTTTTAGGGTGATCAAAACTGTAGGTGGTGGTGATGGTTTCCCAAGTCAGAGGCTAGGCTGCCAAAACAAAACAAAAAATCATTTAGCCGTATACTTTAAACGGGTGAACTTTATGGTGTGTGATTATATCTCAATAAAGATGTTAAAAAGTGGATTGCATAAGCCACTATGAATACGAGTCCACTTTTAGGTATTTTATAGTTCTGAGAATCCTGTAAAACAACATGTGTTTGTGTGTCAGAGATACTTAACCGCCCTCAATGAAAACTGGCTATTTTTAGGACTTTTCCGCACAGTGTACAAACGCCGAGTTCTTGGGCTCCTGGTGTGTCCTCCTCTTTCTCTCTGGGAGCTCTCTCTTGCCGGCCTCTGTCCCCTTCCAGCCAGCTCTCAGTGTTGGGGAGGACGCCCCAGATGCCTTTGCCACGGGACAGCGTGTCTGGTGTGTGCTTTTGGCTTTCTGGGCTTGGGCTCTGGCGAATCTCACAGGCCTGTGGGCCTCCATTCCCGTCTGCCTCTCAGAGGCAGAGGCTGGGCGGCCTCCGTCCTCGGTGCCCTGAGCTGTGCTAGCAGTTCAGTCTGCCCGGTTGTTTGGTTGCTTCTGGGATCGAGAGGCGGACACGACGGGCTGTCCAAGGAGGAGGCAGGGTGCCGGGACTGGTTGACCTACTCACGCCAGGAGACTCTGGCGTCCCTTAGTTTGAAGTGACGGGGTCTACTCCTCAAGTGAATGCTGTCTCGAGGGTGACGCCTGGGGTCCTTCCGGATTCCTGTTGCTTCAAGACAAGTGTCTTTACGAGAAATCACCTGCTTAGAAAAATTATGACTGAATGGCACACATATACTTATTCACAAAAAAGTGCTGTTTTTGTGTGGGTGTCTGATAGAAATATAGGTATTTTATTTCCCTCCTCCTAAGTATGACATTTAAAAATTGGAAAGTCTTTTCATGTTTGTGTTTCGTTTTTTTTTTCTGAATCTAATATTAAATCCAAAAAGGAAACATAAACTCTTTCCCAGGGTTCTGGCACAAAGGCATTTGAGATGTATAATTTTTTAAATTAATTAATTTTATTTATTTATTGTGGTACTGGGGCTTGAACTCCGGGGCATTCTACCTCCAGTCTATATCCCCAGCCCTATTTTTATTCTTTATTTTGAAACAGGGTCTCATTAAATTGTGAATGGCCTCACTAAGTAGCTGAGACTGGCCGTGAGCCTGCAATCCTCCTGTCTCAGCCTTCTGAGTACTGGGATTACAAGTGTGTGGCACCATGGCTGACTGTATTTTTTATTTTTATTTTTTGGCGGTACTAGGGATTGAACCCAGGGGTATTTTACTTCTGAGTTACACACCTGACCCTATTTTTAACTCTCTGTTTTGAAATAAGGTCACATTAACTTGCAGAGGACCTCACTAAGTAGCTGAGGCTGGCCGTGAACCTACAATCCTCCTGTCTCAGCCTCCCAAGTACTGGGATTACAAGCGTGTGCACCACCACACCTGGCTATTTTTTATTTCAATTAATTAATTTATGACCTATTTTATCCCTTATTTGGAAACAGAGTCTTGCTAAGTTGCTGAGAGCTTCACTACATTGCTGAGGCTAGCTTCGAACCTGCAATCCTCCTGTCTTAGCCTCTCAAGTCCTGGGATTACAGGCAGGCACCACCACGCCCGGCTGAGATGTGTAATTTATTATAACAGTTCTGAAACCCCGAGTGCCGTCCCCGGTGCCTGAGGGCCTGCGCTGTGGACCGTGGTTCCGTTCTTACAGCCGGTGGCACCTGGAGAAGGAGGTAGAAGGTGCGAGGTTTGGATCCGGGCACAGCGTCACACAGGATATGACTCATCACTAACCCCATGAAAGCTGAGTATGGGCTTTGGGCCCTCGCCACTGTGTGGGAGCGCTGGAAAAATCTTTTTGGACCAGTCAGGAGGATCTGTTAGTGAGAGTACATCGTTGGGCTCGATGACAATTTAAACAGTGACATCTGGAAGATGGTGTCATTTCAGCCTTTGTCCTCTTGAAAGACATAGAACGAGTATCCGTTGCATTATGAAGGCATGTCCTATCAGGAGTGTGTGTGTGTGTGTGTGTGTGTGTGTGTGTGTATTTTTTTTTCCAAGGAAACCTGGGATGCTAATGAATTTTTGGACTTTTTTTTTTGGCGGAACTGGGGATTGAACCCAGGGGCATTCTACCTCTGAGCTATACCTCCAGCCTATTTTTTATTCTTTATTTTGAAACCGTGTCTCACTGAGTTGCAGAAGGCTTCACCAAGTAGCTGAGGCTGGCCGAGAACCTGCCATCCTCCTGACTCAGCCTCCCAAGTCTTGGGATTACAAGTGTGCACCAACACGCCAGGTGGGACTTTCAGTGATGGGGTTGATTTGACCTTTCGTGTTTTATGATCCATGGTTAAGACACAGATGCTTGCAAAATCACAAGTAGCCGAGAGTGGGAGGCTTGGTGGGTGTTTTTTCTTCTAGGAGGCAGGCACGTCAGAGTGCCGTGGGAGGTTTGAGGGAGTGGATGGTAGTTGTCCCGCCTTTGCCTTTTGCCAGTGATTAAGGGTCACTTGAGTTTCCTCTCTCCCTCCTCAGTGTGCTGGTAGCTGTGGGCAGAGGAGTCTGTGCTAAAGGCTGGCTCCCTTGGGCGGCCTCTCCAGGAGCACCCTTCCGCAGCTTCAGGAAAATCCCAGCGGGGCTGACTGGGCTGCTCTCGATGCTCAGGAAGGAAGAAACTCTCGGCCTTTGGTCTTGGCCCCTGGTGTTTTGGTTGTGAAGAATCTCACAGGCTTCTGCAATGGGAGATGTTGTCTTTTCTCTGCTGCCTGTGTGTGTGTGTGTGTGTGTGTGTGTGTGTGCGTGTGTGTGTGCGCGCGCACACGTGCCTGGGTGTGTGCAGGGGATGGAACCCAGGGCTTGTGTGCACTAGGCAGAATCTCTGCCTCTGAGTTACACCCCCAGCCTTGTGTGGGGTTTTCCATTAGTCCTTACTACTTTCTAAAATGCTGTAGCTGCTACACCAATAGAGCAAAGGAAATTAAGTAAATTTATTTGTCTTTGAAATATTTTAAAAGGCATTGATTTTATATTTCCATTAAAATCTTTTCAAACTTGACAATAATAAAACTAGAAACTGTCAAGTACTATTTATTTATAAAATGCACAGGGATTTTAAAGACCTCCAGCATTTATTAACGAGTGGTAGTTCTGAAACTCTCATGCAGAAGCTCAAAGGAGACCATTGAAATTATAAAATAATAAGCCGGGTGTGGTGGCACATGCTTGTAATCCCAGCATTCGGGAGGCTGAGACCAGAGGATCTGGGTTCGAGGCCAGCCTCAGCTACCTAGTGAGGCACTCCGCAACTTAGTGAGACTTGGTTTCAAAATAAAGAATAAAAAAAATAGGGGGTGTAGCTCGGAGGTAGAATGCCCCCGAGTTCAATCCCCAGTACTGCAAAAAAAAAAAAAAAAAAAAAAGAAAATATAAAATAATGAGGTACTAGGGGTTGAACCCAGGAGCATTTTACCTCTGAGCTATATCCCCCAGCCCTATTTTTTTTTTGTTGTTCTTTATTTTTGAAACAGGGTCTCCCTAAGTTGTGGTGGGCCTCACTAAGTAGCTGAGACTTGGCCTCGAACCTGCGATCCTCCTGTCTCAGCCTCCCCAGTACTGGGATGGCAGCCGCACCACCACCACACTCAGTGGATGTGTTTGCTTCCTGTTTGTAAATGTGCTTTGCCAATGAAAGTGATGGGTGGCGCTTCCAGAAACTCTCCAGAACTCCGAAGCACATCGTAAAACAAAACTGCAGAGAACTGGAGGGGAATTCCAAGTGGATCTGTTTGTCTCGCTGGGCGGGGTTCTTTTCACCCTCGGGAAGGGAAGCTGCTTTCTGAATGGATTCAGGGGGTCAGTCATTGCTCTGGGTGTCCTAAAGCTTTCGGGGTTTTTTTTTTGTTGTTGTTGTTGTTGTACTGGGGATGGAACCCAGGGGCATTCTACCTTTGAACTACATCCCCAGCCCTATTTTTTTATTTTTTATTTTGAAACAAACACAGTCTCGCTAAGTTGTAGAGGGCCTCACTAAGTAGCTGAGGCTGGCCGAGAACCAGGAGGAGAGGCGGACACAGTGGTGTTGGGAGCCGTGGCTGTATGCCATCACCCTTCGAGGAGGGGGCCTCGTGTGTGCACGCTTGTCTCCTGGAGTGGCCGCACTGGAGTGGCGTGACACTGAGTTTACTGGCGAGGAAGCGTGGGCCAAAGAGGATGCGGCCGCTTCTCTGATGCATGGCGTGGTCTTCTCCTGAGGAGCCCGTCGGCAGGAGGCTGCACCGTGAACCCACACCACGGCACCCGTTCGCTCAGGTGCGGTCCCCGGAGCAGTGGAATTGGCGCCTCTGGGAAACTTGCTGGAGATACAGGATCTTGGACCCCGTCCTCGGCCTCTGTACCGGGATGTGAATTTTAGCTAGGTTCCTAGATGAAGGTCTGCAGTGTGGGGAGGTTTTTAAAAACTGACGCCCAACCCCCCAGAGCAGGGCAGTCGGAGCTGTGTGCCTGCATTGGATGCTGGTCCTTCTGCAGAGCTCGACATGGGCTTCTCTGGCAGCCAGGAGGGAGACTCGTGAGTCTGGACCGACCTCCAGGCCCTCGGAGGTTCCACGTGATGGGGATCCTGCTCTGCCTTGTGCCTCTGCGTGGAAATTTCTAGAACCCAGGCTGAGCGGCTCATGCAGGGTGCTGGTCGCTGGTGCCTGACTTTTGAGGTCACCCAGTTCCCCTGCCTGTTGCTTTCCTTGGGTTTCAACACATGTACTGGGTGTCTTTTACACTTAGCTGCTAACCCTTAGTGGTGTCTAGTGTGAGTTTAGCAACTGCTGAATACATGGGTTAATGAAGGTGGGCAAGCTGGGCGTGGTGGCGCACGCTTGTAATCCCAGAACTTGGGAGGCTGAGACAGGAGGATCCGGGTTCAAGGCCAGCCTCAGCTACCTAGTGAGGCATTTGGCAACTTAGACCCTGTTTCAAAATAAAGAATAAAAAAATAGGGCTGGGGGTATAGCTCGGAGGTAGAATGCCTCTGGGTTCAATCCCTAGTACCGCAAAAAAAAAAAAAAAAAAAAAAAAAAAAAAAAAAAAAAAAAAAAAAAAAAAAAAAAAATGTGGGCAATAAAAAGATAGCAAGGTAGATCTCCAAGAGGGTGGGAAGGGGTTCAGTTAAAATACATGAGTTATAGCCACGTGTGGTGGCGCACACTTGTAATCCCAGTACTTGAGAGGCTGAGACAGGAGGATTGCAGGTCTGAGGCCAGCATGTGGTAACGTAGTGAGACCCTGTTTCAACATAAAACATAAAATTTGGCAGGGGGTAGAGCTCAGAGGTAGAAACACAACTGCTCACTGGGTTCAATTCCCAGTGAGGCGCGCACACACGGGTCATGGCGTGAGCCTCGCCGTGTCCCCTAGCTGCTCGCCATGGATGGCATCGATGGCCCCGGGCGATGGAGGCTGGCTCTGGGCGCAGCAGGGCAGCAGGGGCCTGTGAGCCGCGCACTCCGCGTGCCCCTGCGGCTTGCTGTCACTCCCGTGTGTGGCCGTGCTTCCCTGTGTGGGAGGAGCAGGGACGGGAAGCCTAGACGCCCTTTGCCAGGTCCCTGGTGGGATCGCTGTGACGTGCTCCCCTCGCTGCTGCCTAAGACACTCCCAGCCAACGTCCCCCGCACGGGCGCCGGCCTGGCCCTCGCTGGCCAGCCTGTTCCTGTGAGCCTCAGCGCCCGGTTCACCTGCCTCTGGAGCAGTTGTGTTTGACAAAGCATTTCGCTGTCAGTGGTTCCTCGTAGCCTGTGCATTTTTCTGCTGTTATAGTACTGAAGGTGCGAGAGAAGACAGATGAGCCAGGGGCATTTTAAGTGCAGACCTGCTGGCCTTCATTTATTTATTTTTAATTTATTTATTTATTTTTTTGCCGTAATGGGGATTGAACCCAGGAGCATTCTACCTCCAAGCTACACCCCCAGCCCTATTTTTTTTTTTTTTTTTTTTTTTGTGGTACGAGGGATTGAACTCAGGGGCATTCTACCTCCAAGCTACACCCCCAGCCCTATTTTTTATTCTTTATTTTGAAACTGATTCTCACTAAGTTGCGGAGTGCCTCACTAGGTAGCTGAGGCTGGCCGTGAACCCGGATCCTCCAGTCTCAGCCTCCCGAATGCTGGGATTACAAGCGTGCGCCACCATGCCTGGCTCCTATTTTTTATTCTTTATTTTGAAACAGGGTGTCACTAAGTTGCGGAGGGCCTCACTAAGTAGCTGAGGCTGTCCTCGAACCTGCGATCCTCCTATCTCAGCCTCCCAAGTACTGGGATTACAAGTGTGCGCCACCATGCTCGGCTGCCGGCCTTCATTTAGACAGCCCGCGCCGGGCTGGCGGCCACTGCTCTGGGCGCCTGGGTCTCCTCCCCTTGGCCCCGAGGTGCTGTGTGCTTGGTGAGTGCAGTGGTGCTGTGTGCTTGGTGAATGCAGAGCCTAACGGAGAGCTCAGAGTCCTCGCAGCATGACTCCTGGGAGGTGACTACAGCAGAGCACGATTCCTCAAAACTACAAAGTGCCGTTCTTTGTAATATTTCAAAAGATTGTCTTCTATACGCCAACCTTAGATAGTGAAGATGGGACCTAAGTGAGGGAGATGGGGGGGGGAACCCCTCACGCACGGGGTGCACATTCACAAACTTGCCAGGGTCAGTCACTGAGCTGAGCGCGAGAGGAGGGGGTGGGGAAGGGCTAAATGAGTGCTGTGTGCGAGCTCGAGCCTCCAGCAACCTGCACCCAGCAAGATGTGTGATTGCAGTGCACCAGTACGCTAAAAAGCCAAACCAGTGTACCCCAACTATGAGAACATGCTAGTATGGAATTTCATGGGCCCGATGGAAATTACTTTAAATGGATAATGTGTCTGACAGGAAGGCCCACATAAGGTTTTTTTTTTTATTTTTTTATTTTTCCCGTTCAGCAGTTTCAAATAATACTTATCAGTTGATTATTAATAATGTTATTTAATTTTAATAAGCATTAGCCGGGCGTGGTGGCGCACGCCTGTAATCCCAGCATTTGGGAGGCTGAGACTGGAGGATCCGGGTTCTCGGCCAGCCTCAGCTACCTAGTGAGGCCCTCTGCAACTTAGTGAGACTCAGTTTCAAAATAAAGAATAAAAAATAGGGCTGGGGGTGTAGCTCGGAGGTAGAGTGCCTCTGAGTTCAATCTCCAGTACCGCAAAAAAAAAAAAAAAAATAATTTTAATAAGAATTATTTAAATAATGTTTAATAATGTTTGGAATTAGTGTACTTTTTAGGTACTGCTGCATACCCCAAAGTGAGGGACTTAGGTGAGCACCTGTTTACCTAGATCTCAGGATTTTGTGGGGTAGTAGTTTGGGTGGGCCCAGCTTGGATTTTCCTTTGCTGTACTTGGGGTGACGGGGAGTTCTGCTGACAGGCGGCTGGTCGGGAGGGTCCAGGATGGCACTGTTCACGTGTCTGGGTTGTGGGGTGACCAGGGCTGGGCTGGGCTGGGACTGTGGACTAGTTTACCTGCGTGCGGTGGTTCCAGCATGCAAGTCTCGGGGTACCTGGGTGTCTTTTTTATTTTTGGTACTGGAGGCTGAACCCAGGGGCATTCTACCTCAAGCTACACCCCCAGCCCTGTTTTTTATTTTGAGACAGGGTCTCACCAAGTTGCTGAGGACCTCACTAAGTTGCTGAGGCTGGCCTCGAATCTGAGATCCTCCTGTCTCAGCCTCCCATGCCCGGCTACTTGAGTGTATTACTGCTGTGGCTCAGGGTTCGTAGAACGGGTCCCCAAGCTTAGGATAAGGAGGCAGCTGCTCTCGCAAGCCCCAGACCTAGCAGTGTCATCACCCTCATATTCTAGTTGCCATATCCTCACCAAGCTGGCTGTGTTGGGGGGGATGGGACAGAGACTCCCCTCAGACATGTCAGGGCTGGCACAGAGCTGGTGGCCCTCTTGATCCCGCATGTGTGTGAGTACTTGTATGTTGCATATGGTATCCAACATTGTTTTTATCCTCATGTGGCATGTTTTAAAACTGTCCTTTTCTTGACCTGGGTAAAGATAATAAAATGCGCATCCTGAACTTGGGAAGTAGTTTGTGTTCGTATTTCATGGGCCCCAGGATCTGACAGCTTCCCAGGCTCCGCGGTGGGGAGAGAGTATTGTGAACGCTAATAACCCCTTAGGTTTATGAGGCTGCTCCTCCAGGAGTCTGGCCGAGAATCTGCAATCCTCCTCTCTCAGCCTCCAAGTAGTAGGATTACAAGCGTGCACCACTACACCCAGCTTCGGGCCTGGAATGTTCTTAGCCTCTTGTTGTGGCACTTCCTGTGTTCATCTGCACGGCCACTGGAGCTGTGGTTTTTGCTCACAAAGCTTCGGGGACTCCCTGTTGCCCCCACCCACCCTGCCCCGTGCCACAAGTGGGTTCTAGGCTGTCTCCGTGACTGCGTGTACGAGCACTGTTGCAGGAGCCCTCGCTGGGCTGTCTGCTACGGCTGCAGGCACCGCCCCGGTGCTGCCTTCCTGCCCCCCCCCCCCCACAACCCAGGGAGCTTCACAGGTACAATGTTGCACTCAAGGGATATAAAGAATCGCTGTGCAAACATGTACTTTTTGAAAGGAAGTTACCCCGATCATTTTAGCTGTGTTATTGCATGTTTTATTAGTTGTAAATAATTAACAGTGGATGAACTTTTAAGAGAGAAGAAGCTGATACCATCAGGAAGGATTTCTTAAATGTTCCTCCCGAGTGTGGGCGCTCATCCCACAGAGGAGGAGCAGTGCCGAGTTCTCCGGATCGCCCTGCCGGCGGTCATGGCTCGACTTGCTGGATTTACGGCGCTCACATGGCGATACGCAAGTTCCAGGTGGTGGGTGACCTGTCCCTAAAGCAGAGAGAAGGGGGTGAAACGTCTCCTTCATGGAAAAGCAGGGGACGCCAGCGCTGCGGACCTTGAGACTAATGCCGTAGTTAATTTATCAAGAAGCACGCCTTTGGCCTTGTGCAGCCCCGCTGGTTTTTTTGTAATTAAACCTGAATGAATGCTAAGATGCGCCCTACCAGGGTGGCCGTGCCCACAGAGTAGAGCGTGCACCATGCCGGTGGTGGGACGACAGGCTGCCGGGCTCACGAGGAGGATGTTGGAATGGAACTGTGCTTTTTGTTTTTTATTTATTTTTTGCTGGGATTTGAACCCAAGGGCATGGTACCTCTGAGCTAACCCCCTCCTCCCCAACCTTTTTTACCTTTTTAGTTTGCAACGGTCTCACTAAGTTACTGAGGGCCTCACTCAGTGGCTGAGGCTGGCCTTGAACGTGTGATTGTCCTGCCTCAGCCTCCTAAGTCCTGGGATTCCAGGCCTGCCCCACCAAGCCCAGTGGAACTGGGTTTTGGAACTTTGATCTTCATTTGCCTTCCCCCTAAGCCCGGTTGGGACTCCGTTCTGTTGCTCCTAGCCTCCACTGCAGTGTCCGGCAGAGCGAGGGGCGCGTGCAGGAGCTTCCTGCAGGTGCAGCCCTGGGAGCCATTGGAGAGAAGTTCAGGAAAGTGAGGGGGAAGTCATAAAAGCAGGAAGCATAGGACAGTCTCTGCGTAGCCCAGGGAGGACAGCGTTTTGTAGCTTGCAGGCTCTCCAGCCCCAGGGCCGCCAACAAAGGACAAACCTGCAGCAACAAAAAGTTCTTGTGTGACATGGTGGCACACGCCTGTAATCCCTGGACTTGGGAGGCTGAGACAGGAGGATCACAGGTTCGAGACTAGCCTCAGCTATTTAGTGAGGCTCTCTGCAACTTAGTGAGACCCTGTTTCAAAATAAAGAATTAAAAAATAGGACTGGGGCTGTAGCTCAGAGGTAGAATGCCCCCAGGTTCCATCCCCAGTACTACAAAAAAAGGGGGGGATTTGGGGGCGTAGCGCAGAGGCAGACTGCCCCTAGTTAGTCCCCAGTGCCAGTACCAACAGCAAGACCCCCTCCCAACCCCCCCCACACACACACCTTGCAGGCTTTGGAGTGTGAGCAGAGCCAGTGACAGGCGGTTCCCTGTTTGGGTCAGGCCATGCTTCTGTCTCCGTGCTCCCACCTTCGTGCTCCCGCCTCCGTGCTCCTCCTGTATTGCTGCTCAGCCTTGGCTGCCACCACAGCTCCTGGGGAAAGAGCCTGGCGCAGCCTGGCCTGGGGCTGCGGCACGGAGCTGGCGAGGCCGATGGGCACTGCCGGGCCCCTGGCTTCCTCGCTCGCCTCTGGGCGTCCCAGCAGCTGTGGGAGCCTGGGCTCGGCCGTGCGGAGCGTGTGGGAGACTTGGGCCATCGGCTCCTGCCGGGGACCGTCAGGGCTGCCCTGGTTCAGCGGTTGGCAGCTGTGGTTCTGGGTGGCGGATACCAGTCCGGGTCTCTCACTGCGGGCGGCACAGAACCTTGCACAGTGATGCTGTCTGTTGGCCGCATTTAGGAATGGCCGAGTGGGAAAGAATTGTGCTTTGTGTGGCCTAATGGAGGAGAGGAACACGGGCAATAGAGTGGAGTGTGCTGTGGCTTATTTTTTCTCCAAATGGAGTTATTTCATATTTTATGATACTCTCAGATTATCCATCAAAGTGTGTAGGTTTGTGTGCATCTGAGTGTGTGCGTGTGCGCGTGTGTCCACATGGCTATGTCAGGTAAGCGTGTGCTTGTGGGGGGCTGGGCTGACAGGGATTATTACTCAGCTATTTCCAGGTTTTGTTTTTTTTTTTTTTGCAGTACTGGGGATTGAACCCAGGGGCATTCTACCTGTGAATTACACCCCCAGCCCTATTTTATTTTTTATTTCAAAACAGGATCTCACTAAGTTGCAGAGGGCCTCACTCATTGCTGAGGCTGTCCTCGAACCTGTGGTCCTTGGGTCTCAGCCTCCCAAGTACTGGGATTACAAGCGTGTGCCACCAAGCTTGGTAGCTATTTCCAGTTTCTGATGTAAAGTCTGGGTTTTACTTTCTGGACACAGGCTGTGTTTTGTTGTCTTTCAAGTAATCAGTGATTCTTTTATACAACTTCATGCATTAAAGAAATGTAGTCAATTTTTGTAGGGCTCAGTAAATCTTTAGAAAATTCCTTCTGGGGAGCCCGGTGTGGTGGTACACGCTTGTAATCCCAGTGCTTGGAGGCTAAGACTGGAGGATCGCAAATTCAAGGACAGCCTCAGGAAGGAGTGAGATTCTCATCAACCTAGTGAGACCCTGTTTCACATTAAAAATAAAAAAGATAGGACTGAGGGTGTAGCTTGGAGGTAGAATGCTCCTTGGTTCAATCCCCAGTCCCATTAAAAAAAAAAAATCACATTGGGATACATTTACTGGAATATTTAGGAAAATGTTATAACACAACTTTTCATTCTTTTTGAATAACTTGACTGTAACCTGATTTTTTCCTGCTTCATTTTTATGCATTAAAAAAAAATTTTTTTGTACCTTGAAAACTACACTCCCAGCCCTGTTTTATTTTTTATTTTGAAACAGGGTCTTGCTGAATTACTACATGCTGGCCTCTAATCTGCGATCCTCCTGTCTCAGCCTCCCTTGCACTGGGATTGAGGCGTGGCCGCCGGCCTGGCTCTGGCCTCATTTTAGAGCGTGTGCACCCTGCCCTGTTCCTGGCTGCCCGAGGTCCTTGCGCTGCAGGACGCTAGCTCACCCACAGGCCTGCCTGCGAGGAAGTGTGTGGCTCTGGGACGTGCGCAGGCCTTGCTGGCCTGGGGGTGACAAGCTGCGAGCGCCCACGCCCTGCCACCTTCAGTGGGTGCGCCCAGCTGCAGCACCGCCTTCTTGCTGGTGTGAGAGCCTCGCTGTGGTGCCCGCCTCCCCGGGGATGCCGCTGATTGGTAAATTAGTGCTGGCAGAGGAGCGGAGACAATGCGCGAGCGTGTTTTATGTAGACAAATACACTCTACAATTTATTTTATTGGATTCTGTCCTCTGAATGAGAATACCGCAAGTAATTCCATTACAGTCGACAAGCCGTGCACACCAGATCACGGGCCGCCGAGCGCATTGCTCTTGCCTGTGAAAGCACATGAGTCTTTAATAAATGAGGCCATTTCCAGACTCGTTAATAATTAAGCAGGAATATGACAAGCTTTGTGCCAGCCCGAGCTGCACGGCGTTTCAGATGGGCTCTCCCGCAGATGGAAGTCTTTACAAGGTCTCAGCGCCCCGGACGGTGTGCTGCAGAGACCCGGCCTGAGCAAGCACATCGGAGGTGTTAATTCTAGAAAATGAAGATTGTGCAGGAAGCTTGGGAAGAACAAGTAACTTTAAAGAGGATCACACGTAATCTCTCATCACTCAGAATAATCTATTTTTTTTTTTTTTTTTGGCTGTACTGGGGATTGAACTCAGGGGCATTCTACCTCTGAGCTACACCCCCAGCCCTATGCCCTATTTTTTATTTTGAAACAGGGTCTCACTAAGTTGCAGAGGGCCTCACTAAGTAGCTGAGGCTGTCCTCAAACCTGCGATCCTCCTGTCTCAGCCTCCCAAGTACTGGGATTACAAGTGTGCACCACCATGCCTGGTTCGGAATAATCTAAAATTCAAGAGCACCATTTTTTTTTCTTTTTGTATATGTGTATGTATATACAGACATTTTGGAGGTGGGTGCTGGGATTGAACCCAGGACCTTGCATATGCTAAGTATACCTTCTACCGCTGAGCTGTAGCCCAGCCACAATTTTTTTTTTTTTTTTTTGGTGATGTTAGGGATTGAACCCAGAGGCATTCTATCTCCAAGCTATACCCCCAGCCTTATTTTATGTTTTAATTTGGAAACAGTCTCACTAAGCTACTGACAGCCTCACTAAGTTGTTGAGGCTGGCTTTGAACCTGCCATCCTCCTGTCTCAGCCTCCCAAGTATTGAGATTACAGGTGTGTGCCATCGCACCCAGCTCGGTTCACAAGTTTTTGGTTGCACAGCGGCTCTGAGAGGAGCGGCACTCTCTCCCCGTTCTGTCGTGTCTGGACGGGGGAGGAGAATCATCTCTGCCCTGCGTGCACACACACGGTGTACACTGTGCCCACCGGCCTCTTAGCAGCCATCTTGGCTGCCAGAGCAACTGTTGGGTGACCACAGTGCTTGTCATCCTTGTGCTTAATGATGTGTCGGAGCATAGGCGGTGGTGCAGAGGAGGCTCTGGGCGCAGAAGTCGGAAGGACCGAGGAATGCTGGGTCCTGTGGCTTTGCTTCGGAGCAGGCGGGAGAAAGCACAGAGTACTCGGGTTTGGCTACCACGCTTGGCCTCAGCTGTCGCCGTGGTCTGAAAAGGTCTTCCCTGGGGTGAGAGGACTGAAGTCCACGGAAGGACCTGGCTCCAGAGCTTGACTCCGGGCCTGTGGTGGGGGCATGGTGGCTGTGGTGGCGGTGTCCCATCTGTGTCCCATGGCGGTGCCCCTTTGGTCTGTGCCCGGGTGTCTGTGATGGCATTTTCCACAACTCTTTTGCTACTCTGAGTGGTCGGTGGCTGTAAAATTACCTCTTCTTCAGTTTCTCACTTACATGATTCCTTTGCCTCTTTGATCTTCAAGGATTTCTTTTTTTCTTGAATGAGATGTGAAAATGTTACATCTCTCTCTGCGATGTCATTCCTTCAGCTACTTGAATTCTCTCAACCCGGGCTTTGGGCCAGTTGTGGAGCCGGGCGTGGTGGCGCACACCTGTAACGCCAGTACTTGGGAGGCTGAGACGGGAGGATTGCAGGTTTGAGGACAGCCTCGGCCATGTAGGGAGACCCTCGGCAACCTAGTGAGACCTGTTCAAAACAAAACAAAAAAAGGGGTGGGGATGTAGCGTGGGGGTAGAAAGCTCTTGGTGGGCGCCATCCCCACACACACCCACACCCGCTCGCAGAGCCTGGTGGTTAAGGGCACCTGTTCTTAGTAGCTCCTTGACAGGCCTCCCTTCCCTCCTTCCTGGTGAGTGGGCAGCCGCAGCGGGCTGGCTGACCAGTGCTCGACTTTCCTGCATTCAGCCCTTTTGGAGTCCTGTTTCCTCTTGACTGTAGCCATTCCCCTGTCCTGGGAAGCACCTGTCTCTGGCACTCTCATATGTGCACCCGTCTTGCAAAGTTCTGGTCACAGGACCTGGTTTTATCTTTGAGTCTTGCTGGCGTGCTCCAGGTTTTCAGGGTTTGGTGCATCTCCAAGGATTTTGGGAGGGGGAAGGAACCTAAGACTTTTCCGCTTGCGTTATTAGGAGGAGCCTGTGTTGCGAATTTTTAGACTGATTGTTTTAGATAACCTTTTTAAAAGACATTACAAGCTTGTGTGGTAGTTTTTGGCATGTGAGCTCTCTAAAATAATGTGCATTACTTTTTCTTTGAACACTCCATTTTTGGAGTTCTAGAAGCAAATTTATATTTACAAATTGGAGAAGAAATATATGCAGGATCTTAAAACCAATTGTTAAGTTTTTAAAAGGCCTATAGTGGTGTCAGGAGTGGGGAACTGACAGGTGCGTCTTTCACAAGTTATTTAAGAAGAGACACTGGTTGGATGGGTGTGGCGTTCAGGGGTCCGACAGACACGCCCGTTCCTCTCGAATGCCCAGATGTAATGAGATTGTGGTTACTGAGTCTGCCATTCACAAGTTCTTGGTTCAGTCCACTTGGGTGGCATTTGAGTTTATGACACCGTTTAGAAGGTCGGGGGGCCGTCCCCATTCCCCGGGAGCCAGCCTGCCATGTCCCTTGCGGGGTCTGTCCCGCCGTAAGCTTTGTCTTTCTTTGCTGACATGGGCTGGTCCGGCTCGTCCTTGGCCACAGGTTGTCAGTGGTCACGGCCCAGAGCCCTAGCCAGAACACAGAGCAGTGGCCAGAGCCATCTTCCGAGCAGGCGGCGTGTTGCCCTGCGCACCGGCAGCGGGCTCGTTCCTTGAGCCTGTGCAGTGTGGAGTCACCGCAGAGCCCACGTGCAGCTCAGAGAGATGTGCTGGCAGGTGAACTTTCCCTTTGCAAGGAATGTCACCAGGGCTCTGTATTTCTTTCTTTTTGGGGGGGTACTGGGGCTTGAACTTGGGGTACTCTACTTCTGAGCTATACCCCTAGCCCTTTTTATTTTTATTTTGAAACATAGTCTCGCTAAGTTGCTGAGAGTCTTGCTAAGTAGTCCAGGCTGGCCTTGAACCTGCAGTCCTCCTGTCTCAGTCTCCCATTACTGTGATTACAGGTATGTGCCACCATGCCTGGCTTGTGTTTCATCTTTGATTTCATTTCTAGATCTCCCTCTGTCTACTGAAGTTGCTCCACTGAATAATAGTTTCAAACAAATGCTGGAGGAAGTTTAGGGTGGCAGAAACGCCGATGCTTTTCTTTTTGGGTTATTAAAAAATTATGAATAAAATGTTTTCTTTTAAAGATTGTCCTTCAAGAGTATGAATTTCAAAGTGTAGTATTAAGGAAAGAAGGAAGAAAACCTTGGATTTGTATTTCTGGGGTTGCAAAAGCATGACTCTGAGAAATGTGCAGGTTTTCGGAGATTGAGGTCATTTGAGATTTGAAAGACCGTGCATTTTCAAAAGGAGAAAATCCCTCATTTGTGTGCTTCGATAAAGATGTAATCTAACATTCCAGGTAGCTTTGCTATGTGAACTGGAGGATTAAAGGCATTCCCAGAAGAAGCACTAGTAATTATTTTCCCCAGAAGTATTTTAAGTACCCTGTCTAGTATTTGGCGTGTAGAATTCTTCTGTAGAACCTAGAGTGGGCAATTGGTTTAATGTCTGTTCCTATAAGTCAGTGTGAACCGATTCCAGTGTCCGCTTAACCACTTCCAGCAGTTGTAGGGCAAGGGGGACGTGGCTGGTGATTGGATTCCTGGCACTCACTGTCAAAGAGCGCATTAAGAGGCGAATAGGAGCGAGTGCTAGAGAACGTACTTGTACTTTGGTAAAAATCGCGGAAGGAAAGGCTTGTGCTGAAGAGCAGGCGTGTTCCCACCTGACGGTCTAGGAAAGTTTAACTTACTGTCCCTGTCAGCATCCCTGCAGCTATAATCTAAGATGGACCATCTCAGGACATGGCGGCGGGAGGCAGAAAGAGGGAGAGCTCATGGGCTGCACTCTTCACATCATGGAGACTGGAAGTGAGGGCGTGAACCTGGGGAGAAGCAGCCAAATAGAATCTCCAGCAGCTTCCCCAGGACCTAGCCCTCCAGCCACACCCTCCCGGCTGCCAGACCCCACATAGAGCCGTCATGATGGAGTTAATCCACTTCTGAGCCGATAACCGTCATGATTCAATCACATCAGCTCCACACGTTAATCAGTGAGCTCTTTAGGGGACATGTTGAACTGTAACTCTTGCTTTCCTAAAGTTCCCAAGATTAGAAGAAATGAGGAGATGGGGAAGAAAGTACGAGAACATCCTTTAGAAAGCATATTTGAAAATAGCAGGAGAAGGCTGGGCGTGGTGGCGCACACTTATAATCCCAGTACTTGGGAGGCTGATACAGGAGGATCCGGGTTCTCGGCCAGCCTCAGATACTTAGTGAGGCACTCCGCAATTTAGTGAGACCCTGTTTCCAAATAAAGAATAAAAAATAGGACTGGGTAGTGTAGCTCAGAGGTAGAATGCCCCTGGGTTTAATCCCCAGTACTGGGGAAAAAAAAAAAAGGCAGGAGAAAGCTTGTCTGTACTTTGCCCTACTCTTTTATTAGTATTTGATTTTTATTAGGTGAATTGAAAGATCATGAAAAACTCAGACCCATTTTTGCTACTGGCTCATAGGGGGCAGTAGTCTCTTCCCCAACCTTCCTCCAGGTACTGGGGATTGAACCTGGGGCAATTTTAATTTTTTTAATTTTAATTTTTTTTTAGCATTACTGGGGATTGAACCCAAGGGCATTCTACCTCTGAGCTACATCCGTATCCCTTATTTTATTCTTTATTTTGAAACAGGGTCTCACTAAGTTGCGGAGGGCCTCACTAAGTAGCTGAGGCTGGCAAGCAATTATATAGTTTTATTTCATCACAAAAATATTGCCAACCACATCATAAAAACCTTAGAAAGAAAAAAACCCATAATCCCATCACTAAAAGAACACAGCCTTGGTTGAGTGTGATCCTGAATCCTTGGACATCTTCCTTTAACTAGTTGGAAGCATGCTACGTGTAACACGTGTGTCTTCTAAGCAGCTTTTGAAACTACTACAGTTTTTATAAACCTCATCCAAAAAGTTAACAGTACTCTAAGTTATACAATATGAATAGCAAGATTTTCAAAGCAAGGAAAGAATCAGCCGGACATGGTGGCACAGGCCTGGACCCCAGTGATTGGGAGGCTGAGACAACAGGATCTCCGCTTCCAAGCCAGCCTAGCAACCTAGTGAGGCTGTTAGCAACCTAGTGAGACCCT
>PVLC010004539.1:0-30000 GCA_004027655.1 Graphiurus murinus | reverse complement strand
CTCCCGTCCCAGGCCGTGAAATGGCAGCTTGCGATTCAGCCTCAGCGTGGAGTTTCGGCTCCTTTTTCTGAGCGGCGCCGCGAGTGGTATTTTTCATGGTTTGATTACAGTGCGGGCCTCCGCATCTGCGCTGATTATGGCTCTTTGTTAGCGGAGAAGTCTTGTTTTACCCAGAGAAGCAGAACAGGGAAATAATAGCAATTTGGGGCTGCAGTTCTCCTCCTTTTATTTTATTTTTTTAAAGTATAGCTTCTGTAAAAACTGTGGCAGGAGAAAAGAAGGGGTGTACTGTTGTCTCTGGGGGAAAAATAGGCATGAGACCAAAGACTTAAGTTTCTACCTCGCAATGATTTTATTAATGAGTCCCAGTAGGGCTTTAATAGCGGAGCAGGATTTCCTGCCATTGTGAGCCCTGATGACCTGCAAGGAATAATTCCTTAGTGGAGTGTGCATATGACATCTTTCTGATAACGAGCTTGTAATAATCAGACGTTTATCCCCAGAAAATGTTGCCAACAAAAATGTATTAATAGCGCAAGGGAAGTGCTTATGCATCTTATTGTGTAAATTGCGAGTTCACATTCCACAGGACTGCAGACCTGCTCTCAGAGGGCTGCTGAGCTGAATCCTTAAGCGGTTGACCCTCCAGCAGGGCTCGCAAAGCCGTGTGCTGGCATCGTGGGAAAGCATCCACGTCTGGGGGAGGAAATGAGGACTCAGGAATATATTCGGCGATTGGTCTTCCAGGTTCATTTTGTCAAGGGCAAAATAATGCTTTTATAAAACAAGTCTCCATAACTTTAAAACTATTTGTACAGCCAGGCGTGGTGGTGTACACTTGTAATCCCAGTACTTGGGAGGCTGAGACAGGAGGATCGCAGGTTCGTGGCCAGCCTCAGCTACTTAGTGAGGTACTCTACAACTTAGTGAGACCCTGTTTCAAAATAAAGAATAAAAAATAGGACTGGGGGTGTAGCTTGGAGGTAGAATGCCCCTGGGTTCAATTCCCACTTCTGCAAACAAACAAACAAACAAACACATCAACCATTTGTACAAAAGGTGGAGATATGTCATGAGCTTCATAATAGCTTCCCTGGGGATTACCGACAGGTGTAGTCAGGAGAAGGAAGCAGGAGGGTCTGCTGGGCAGTGCTGGGTGTCCTTTGAGGATCCGGGTAATGTCTACATCCTCGGGATGAGAGAAGCCAGAGATCTAAGAACACCGCCAAAGCGTTTGCCTGCGTGCAGGACTTTGTGGAATGGATGCCTCCCCGCAGCGTGCGGCCCGGAGCCCAAGGGTTTTCCTTGAGTCATTCTCGGGGAGGGGATGGCGTGTGTGGAATTTCCAGCTTGCGTCTGTCTGTCTCCTGCGGTCCCAGGCAGCCAGTCCTCCGAGTGTCTCAGTGCCCGGGGCCTGGAATCCAGCGGCCCCTGTGTGGCTCAGAACTGGTGGTATCTGCACAGTTGCTTGATTGTATGTGGGTGGAGACGGTAACTTTATACACATCAGTGCTCCTTGACCAAATAGACTGCTGTAGGAGGCTAGATTTTGTGTGTGTATGTGTGTGGTACCAGGGATCAAATGCAGAGGTGTTCTACCTCCGAGCTACATCCCCACTCCTAATTTTTATTCTTTATTTGGAAACAGAGTCTCACTAATTTTCGGAGGGCCTCACTAAGTAGCTAGGCTGGCCACGAGCCTGCGATCCTCCTGTCTCAGCCTCCCAAGTCCTGGGCTTACAAGCGTGCGCCACCATGCCAGTTTTTGTTTTGAGGATGGATTCTGATCAGGTGGGACACCCCAGGGTATTTGTGATCTGATTCGCTATTTCAACACCTATAGTAGTGGGAGGAATTGTTGAAAATACTTGGCTGGCCCTGGGCAATTGTGTTCTAACAACCAGAAAGCTAGTTTCACAAACCTGGTCCTGGTGACCCTACGGCAGGTAATGGGGCCCTCTCCCTGGTGACCTGGGGCCGGCTGCCTTTCTCCCCGTCCCCTCCTGACATCCCCTTGCCCCGGCTCGTGGACAGGGAAGGACTGAGCTGTGGAGGCTTGTTGGATGGGGACGTCCAGCCTCTTCTTACCCACGGGGCCGCACACCAGTTACACGGGTGCCGAGGTGCCTGGTTTCTCTTTTTTAAGGGGATGTTGAGGACGAGACTGGAACCGGAGCTGTGTGTGGGTGCTCCGCGGAGCTCTCTCCCGCCCTCGCCTCTGGGGGCGCCGTGCGGCGCGGGGCTTTGTTCTGGGGTCTCCATCTTCTGCATTCCTCAGGAAGCCATCGAGTACCTACCCCGTGCCTGCCGACCACCTCCTGCTGGGCTCCCGGCGGCCATGATGAAGGACCCCCTCTCAGAGCCCCCGGGCCAGCGCAGGACATGGCTATGCAGAAAAGGTGGTCAGCAGAGGTGGGCATGGGCGGTGGAGCCCTGTGTGTGATGTGACATGGCATGGGAGACGGCCAGCTTCCAGCCTCCCTCCCTCTCTTCCTCCCTCCCTCCTTTCTAGGGTGCTAGGGATTGAACCCAGGGCATTCTACCTCTGAGCCCCCCCCCCCTTTAATTTTGAAACAGGGTCTCGTTAAGGTGCTGAGGGTCTTGCTAAGTTGCTGAGTCTGGTCTCGAACCCACGATCCTCCTGTCTCAGCCTCTCCAGTACTGGGATTGCAAGTGTGTGCCACCACGCCCGGCATCACATCAATTTAAAGTTCGGCTGTATTTTGACCAATTTCTCGGCCATGTGCCCTTGACTAACCGGGTGCTTTGCATCTCTTTTTTACGTTGCACAGGTCTCCAAATTAAAAGAGATTTGGGGCCTTAATAAAATACCCACTTTTCCCTGGAGATTCTCAAGTTCCCTTTATCCGGGAGTCACTTTTCTGAGAGGTCTGGGGTGCGGCTGCTTATCACCTTCTCGGCTTTTTCATTCCACAGACCTTCATTAAACAACAGCAACAACAACAAATAGAATTCCAAGTTACTAAACCTCGGTATCTGTAAAGGACCGTTGATAGTTGATATGTTATGTTACATCCCTGACTTCAATTCAGTATTTTGAAGTTTGGTGTGGTGCTTGGCGTGGTGGTCAAGCTCTGACAGATGGGTTAGTGCAGGAAGTTGGAATCCAGATCCATCTGGACAAAGATGTTTTATCTAGTAACCCCTCGACGTGGTCCGGAGTGGCTTGTGGTTTTCAATGGCTGCTTTTGTTGTGCTTTTAAATTATAAAATAATTCTTCTGGCTTCATCACGATCCATTTGTATCACGTGCATTTAATTAACTCATGGGCATTCAACTATAAATGTTTGCTGAGAAATAATTAGCACTGTTTTTTTCCGTGCAACATTTCCTTAAGTACACACACACCAGACCCATTCCTTCTTGCGCTCAGTCAGGCAAACAGCCATTCCGTCCCACGCTGCCGGGAAACTGGGAGTGTCAGGCTCGGTGCAGGATGGTGTGGCGCTTGAAGGACCGCTTTCTTGCTGTGCCGGCTGCTTAGGTGATACTCAAGGACATTTGGCCTCAAGCATTGTCTTCATTTTAGAAGCCACGCCTTGTGTCAAAGGCGACTCGTAGGGTTTGTTGTGAGGGCTTTGGGATGCTTTATCACTGACGGTGTTTGGCATATTTCTTCTCTAATCATAAGAACTGAAACCAAGTTCCCTTTGCTGTTCACATGTGAGTCATTCGTGACCTTCCTTCTCAATGAATGTTGCGTTCCCTCCCCAGTTTGTTTACATGGTGACTATTTTCTCTCTTGGAGAGTGGTGATGGGCGGGCTGTGTTAACTAAGTGGAGCCATTGGCTTAGAGTCCAGCAAGTTTTCCCGAGGGGAGACCCGCAGGGTTTACTTCTGAACATTTATTCAGCTGGTCACTGGTAAGATTAAGTCTGTAATTATTATTCTACTATGAAAGCTTCTAATTGAAAATGCGGAGCACTTATGGGGCTCTTGGACTCCATCAGACTTAGGAAAAGAACATTAAGAGCTCTGAGGATGCAGGGTTCTCGGGGAGGGCATTGCCAGCAAACAGGCCCGGAAACATGTCGGTAACCTCAGATATTAGCAATGAAAATATTCTCCTTTCTCTTCTTAAGTTGGCAACAGCACAAATCCTGAGCATTCCCGGTGCTGCAGAGTCTCGATGACCTGGTGCGTTTGGACATTGCCAGCGACTTTGGGTAGAATTGTACATCCCTTTTGAAAAGCAGCTTGGCAAGATTATTAAAATCTGCAAAGATGTTCTCACCCTCCCAGCCCTCTGAGGCATTCTTTATCCCTAGGAAGTAGAGACATGGGCGAGCGTATTCAGTCCAGCATCGTTTAGTTCCCGAAACAATTGGAATAACTTCAAAGGTCCACCCCCTGGAACGTGGTTAAAGAGCCGAAGTTGATCTGTTAGAACAGGTCACGTGACTGTTAAGTGCCTCTAAGGGCCGTAGAGCGCGCCGGGCACTGGGGCGAATGCCTGGGGTCCCGGTACTGAGGAGGATGAGGCGGGAGGATCCGAGGTTCCAGGCCAACATGGGGTAATTAGTGAGACTCTATTTCTTTTTTTCTTTTTTTTTTTTTTTTGCGGTACTGGGGATTGAACTCAGGGGCATTCTACCTCCGAGCTATACCCCCAGCCCTATTTTTTATTCTTTATTTTGAAACCAGGTCGCACTAAGTTTCGGAGTGCCTCACTAGGTAGCTGAGGCTGGCCACGAACCCGGATCCTCCGGTCTCAGCCTCCCGAATGCTGGGATTACAAGCGTGCGCCACCACGCCCGGCTGAGACTCTATTTCAAAATAAAGCATAAGAGGGCTGGGGGTCTAGCTCAGAGGTGGAATGCCCCTGGGTTTAATCCCTAGTACGAGACATGCACACACACGCACACAGACACACACACACACACACACACAGTATTGAAGAAAAACCCGAATAGTAAAGTCAGAAAGGTCGTATGAGGCTAAATAAAAGCAGGCCGAAGTGAGATTCCACTGTGATCAGAACTGTATCAACGCATTGCAACTGAGGCCGTGCCCAGGGGCTACTCGTGGGGGTGGACATCTTGTAGACCTACTTTCTTTCCAACGTTTTTGTTCATGATGCAAATCATCACCGAGGTTAAGAGAACATTTGAAGGATAGGTGTGGGGTGCGGCGTCAGCTTCTGGGGTGCCGCCTGGCTCTGCCGATCCCCGTGGAGCGCGGCAGTGGCTCGAGCTTTCCTAGACGTCTTGGAATGAGTGTGAAGTGGCTTTGGTACAGTCACATTTTCAGGCCATATTTTACAGCTCAGATTCCATCTGTTGAGCGTGTCTGTGTTTACAAAGGTATTTATCGCGGCCCCACCAGCTCTGCGAACGCAAGCTTCAGAACCACGCAGAAGGAGATGCTATTTTTGGTTAAGCATTTTAGAGGAAATCTTTGAATCATCCAATGTTTTGGCTCATTTTAAAGCTTTGGACCATATTTATTTGCTTTGCTTTTAAAGTACTGTCATACTTGATAATGTCAATTGATAAAAACTTTTTATTTTTTTTTTTTATTGTGGCACTGGGGATTGAATTCATTGGAGACATTCTACCTCTGAGCTCCACCCTCAGCTCAATTTTTTATTCTTTATTTTTGAAACAGGGTCTCACTAAGTTGCAGAGGGCCTCACTAAGTAGCTGAGGCTGGCCATGAACCTGCGATCTTCCTGTCTCAGCCTCTTAAGTACTGGGATTACAAGTGTGCACCACCATGCCTGGCTCCCAGAGAGTTTTAAGCCATCCAGAATTATAGATCATGTCCACTTGAAAAAAATCACAACAATGACTGCCAGGTCTGTCATCCAGTAGGAAGGACTCTTGGCTTATTCAATCATGACAAAAAACTCCGGCTCCACGATCATCCTGGCAGTCTTGCCCACGTTCCTTTATCTCTAAACTGGGCCCTCGGCCTGCAAGCTCCATGGAGCTTGAGTGTAATGATTACCCACTTTTTATGGTAATTACATGCCTTATTTTCCAGAGACAACCCTGATTTGAAGTTGGAGGATAAAGTTAGGCCTTGCACCTTCTTATTTTTGGTGTGCACACTTTGTCATTTGAATGTTGTAGTGAGAATGTTATGGTTTTTGTTAGTGCTGCATTGCAGGGGATCTGGTTTTGTGAGTTAACTGTTTTTCTGTTAATATTTCCTACGAAGGTTTCTCTTGTTTGTTTTGTTTTTGTTAATGTTATACTCTCCTAGGGCAGCACTTCCCACAGTCCCCTGGGGATGCTGTGAAGATGTGGACTCTGGTTCCGCAGGCCTGACACATTACTGACAGATCAAAAAGAAGCCCCTCCCCCTAATTCTTGAGCTTGCACTATATAAAGAATTTTTTTTCCAAAAAGTTTTTTTTTGGGGGGGGCAGGGGGTGGTACTGGGGATTGAACTCAGAAGCATTCTACCTTTGAGCTACACTCCCAGCCTGATTTTTTAAAATTTCTGGAAACAGGGTCTCTTTAGGTTGATACAAGTCTCACTGTTTGTTGATGCTGTACTCAAACCTGTGATCCTCCTGTCTCAGCCTCCCAAGTACAGGGATTACAGGTATGTGTCACCATGCCTGGCTTTCAAAGAGTTTTACCCAAATAAGAGTCTTGCCTCTGTTGTAATTGCCACACTTTCTACCGTTACAGAAGCACACACTGCTTGATACTGGCTATAGAATACTGTGCATTTCCAAATGACTTTCAGCAACCCATGATGCAGAATGGTCTCTAGAAAAATAGCAGGGCTTAATGGTTTCAAAAATAAAAAAATGGCCTCTTTTTATTTTGAATCATGATAGCACAGTGGAATAGAGTATTCTGTGAAAAATATTGGAATTCAACGGGTGCAATGGCACACACCTATAATTCCAGGACTTGGGAGGCTGAGACAGGAGGATCACAGGTTTGAGGCCAGCTTCAGCAACTTAGTGAGACCCCGCTTCAAAATATGAAATAGAAAAGACTGGGGGTATAGCATGGAGGTAGAATGCCTCTGTGTTCAATCCCCAGTACCAAGAAAAAAAAAAAGTCTTATAAAATGGTTGGCCAATTTATTGCTTTCTGTCCTTTTTTCCTTCTTCTT
The DNA here is from genome assembly GCA_004027655.1 of Graphiurus murinus. NCBI lineage: Eukaryota > Metazoa > Chordata > Mammalia > Rodentia > Gliridae > Graphiurus > Graphiurus murinus. The sequence goes on along the minus strand of PVLC010004539.1, from coordinate 22,900 downwards.
TTTTTTTTTTTAGGTACTGGGGATTGAACCCAGGGGCATTCTACTTCCAAGCTACACCCCCAGTCCTATAATTTAGTCTTTATTTAGAAACTGTGTCTCTCTAAGTTGTGGAGGGCCTCACTAAGTAGGTGGGGCTGACTGAGAACCTGTGATCTTCCTGTCTCAGCCTCCCAAGTACTGGGATTACAAGCATGAACCCCCATGTATGGCTTGCTTTCTGCTTTTTTTTTTTTTTTTTTTTTTTTGCGGTACTGTGGATTGAACTCAGGGGCATTCTACCTCCGAGCTACACCCCCAGCCCTATTTTTTTTATTCTTTATTTTGAAACCGAGTCTCACTAAGTTGCGGAGTGCCTCACTAGGTAGCTGAGGCTGGCCGCGAACCCGGATCCTCCGGTCTCAGCCTCCCGAATGCTGGGATTACAAGCGGGTTCGCAGCCAGCCTCAGCTACCTAGTGAGGCCCTCTGCAACTTAGTGAGACTCGGTTTCAAAATAAAGAATAAAAAATAGGGCTGGGGGCATAGCTCGGAGGTAGAATGCCCCTGAGTTCAATCCCCAGTACCAAAAAAAAAAAACAAAACAAAACAAAACAAAAACCAAAAAAACAAAAACAAAGTTACTTGTTCAAATCATGTGTCCATCTTTAGCAGCAGCAGGATAAAACCATGTATGCAATGTGACTGTCAGTTCTTTAACGTAGTGAGAATCTTCCTTGGGCCCAGGGCTGGGAGCGCTGCCAACTCCTTCAACAAATGCCTCAGTCCCAAATGTGGAAGCTTCTGCCACAGCCTGTGGGGTCTCGGAGCTCTAGCAAGTTCGAGAGGACGGGCCCTACACCCAAGCCCTTGCGAGCACTGTGCAGGGCTGTGCGTGACTGGATCCCACTGTGTGACCCAGTCCATTTAAATGGGACTGGGCGGCTACTTCTGCCATGCATCATGGTCCAGTGTGAGTTCAGTGTGCATTTAGGACTTTTTTCCCCTTGAGACAAAGGTTTATTGAGAAAAGTAGGGGATACATGTTCAAGGGAAAATGCGGGCCATCTCAAGATGGAGAGAGTGCCTTTGGGGTTTCACAGTTCTGTTTTTTTTGGGGGGGGGCAGTACTGGGGATTGAATCCAGGGCCATTCTGCCTTCAAGCTATACCCCTAGTCCTGTTTTTTATTCTTTATTTTGAAACAGGGTCTCACCAAGTTGCCGAGGGCCTCACTACTTAAGTAGCTGAGGCTGGCTTCGAACCCAGATCTTCTGTCTCAGCCTCCCAAGTACTAGGATTACAAGTGTGTGCCATGATGCCCAGTGTCACAGTTCTCAGGAGACCCTGTGAGGGAGTGGGGAGTGGCTCACAGCAGGGATGGAGGTCTGGACTTCCTCTGATTCCTCAGGTTCCTGGCATCAGTGGGTGGTGACTGGATGGCCCCTGAACTTGACCTTCCTTATGCATCCTTTGTTTACTAAGCATCTCAGGAATCTCAGGTGGGGAGAGGGACCATTATGATTAAGGGTGTGGGCCTACTAAGGATTTTTTCCTAACAAGGAAGCAGGCTCAGAAGGATGAAGATAAGGATTATGAAATTTCTAGATTTTAAAACTGTAATTCCTCTTTCTTTTCCAATTTGTATCCTTTCTGCCTATTTTTATTTCCTGTATCCTACCTCACTTCCCCCCCTCTCAGACTTGGATTCCCTTAATCTTAAGGGTTGATGAAGGATAAAAGTCCATCTTCTGTAGCTTCTTCAATGCTGACAAGGGATGAGGCTGTGCCTAGCTGGAGATCATCAGAAGTCTCATCCTAAATGACCTAAAGGAGACAGAGAGAAACCAGCCTCAGTTATTGAGCTAGGTAGTTTACAGTCAGGTTAGAAGGCAACGTCACTGAAGGACATAGCCCCAGGAACATGAGGGTCAGTAGATAGTTTTTTTTCTATGTGCCTGAAGGTTTTGTTGTGTTCATCATGCTAAGCTTGCTGTCAGAGCTGTTCATAAATCTGGTTATTTGGTCAACAAAGCCATTCATCTGCTTTTTGAAGATACTGCATTTTAAAAAATTTCCCTGTTAGGGCATTGTACAATAACCCAGATATATCTTTACCCCAGACCATCCACTGATTAGCATTTCAAATTGCAAGTTAGGTAGCCAACTATTTGGTTATATATGACATTGTGGAAAGTGATTTTGGGACATGTGCATCCTTGCGTCCTGCTGTTCGGTTGGGATGATTAAGGGCAGTGTGCCTCCCAGAAGGAGGAAGGTCCTTGACATTCCCCTTACTGAAAGGAACTCGTGACTTCTCACCACCGCCAGGCGTTGAGCTGAAGTTGTTTCCAGGTGTGACCAGCCTTCCTTGACTTCTTGTGGTATGCTGTTAGGAAATATCATTTTAATCTGGTATGTTCCTGCGGGGCCCTAGGAAACAGGGTCTGCGTTCACTCTGTTGAAAACCTCCATTGTTTCTGCCTAAAAGGACAGGATGTTCGTTCCTGTCACATTGGTTCTTTTCAGTGTACCAGCCTGAACATGTGGGTGCCTTCGCCCGGGCGTCTCTTGCTTCATAAGATGCCACGGAGGTAAAGGGTGGAAATGGTTTCTTGGCTGGCGCTGAAGCCAGACACGAACAGCCGAAAATAACCGTAGGACTCGCACGGCCGTACCACGGATGCCCCTTGCTCTCAGCTTTGTCTGCTTTCTGTGTTTTTTTTTTTGCTCTTCACCGTTTTGCACTAACAACGTTCCAGTGTGAATGCTCTGCGGGTTGTGTAGCGGCAGCCTCTGTAATGGTGATGATGGAGGTGGTGATCTTTAAGGTGGCAGGCACCGTGCTGCACGTGGGACTCCTCGTGGCACGGCTGAGCTGGCTGGTGGGTGTGGTTGCTGCTGTTGACTCCAGCAGAGGCTATGGGGAGGTTGCAGAGTACAGCAGCTGGCCAGGCAGAGCTGTGCTCAGAGCCAGGCTCGACGCCTTCATGCCGTAACCTCTGTGTTGGTGGATCGGCCCGTGGCAGATTTCCATATTTGCTTTCAAAGGCCAAAACATTTTAGGAGTATAAACTTAAAAAAAAAAAAAAAAGCTCAAATATGATAAATCTACTTTCAGCGTACTTTCCTAATGGACATCCTGAATGTTTGTGTGTTTTAAAATGAAGAAATTTAATACTCAGCCAACCCCCTTCCCGCTCACTCCCTTCTTTCTTTTTTCCCTGGGGGGCTCCCTGCTCTGCTGCAGAGTGTCTTCATAGATTTCTGGGGCTTTAGTTCCCAGAGGAGCCTCTGGAAACTGCCTTGGCTCCAAGATTGCAGGGCCTGGGAGGGCAAGTCAGATCTATGGTGGAGCCATCGTAGACCATTGCCTCTGGGATGCGCCACTGGAACTTGGGGTACAGTGTATTTGCATTGCTCTTTTGCTGTTGGAGCCAAGATTCTAGGTTCCCGTGGCCCAGGGTGGGTGAGTCCTCTGCCCCAGGTTCCTGTTTTCAAGACCCGCCATCGCCTGATGCCAGTCCTCTTTCGGTCTTATTTTCCACCTGCCCCTATCATGTATCATCCAGCCACACTTCCTGTGCCTCAGACACAAGCTGTCCCTTCCTCTCTGGAAAACGGCTGGCGAGTCTTCCCGCTGAGCTCCGCGCTTCCCTCTGCCCGTATGGCTTGAAGTGGCTTCATCAAATCCAGATAACCCTGCGTGTGTGTGTGGGGGGATTTGCAGGGGGCCGAGAAGGGTCCACGCTCCAGTTTGCAGGCCAGCTAGGGGCTGGAGGGACAGGAATAGTTCAGGAATGCTAAGAACATCGGCAGAGCGTGGAAGCCTTAATCATAAGAGACAGACGTGCTTTTGAGGTCCAAAGCCCTGAGATGTGCTTGTGGATTGGCTGTAACTAGGAAGATGGGGAGGAGATGGGGGGATAAGGTCCCCAGAGAAGAACAGATGTGTGCGCATGCCCACTGCAGCAGCGTAGGGAGCCGCTGGGAGGGAGGGAGACTTGTGCGTGAGGAGTGGGGATGTTTAGCTGCAGGTGTTGGTGGCAGGCGCCATGTAATGGAGGGTCTCGAATGTAGGGCCATCAGCAGATACTTAATTTAGGAAGTAATGGGAAGCCATTGGAAGTTCCTGAACACGAAATTAAGTGATGGGAGCTGTGTTTTAACAAGATAAAGCTGGCTTGATGGCAGGGGTGGACCAGAGCAGGGGCCCCTCCTCCTCCTGTCTGAATTAATGTCACTTAGGGAAGGAACCTCAGAAACTGAGCAGCTGGAGGATTGGGCAAAAAGGCCCTTAGGGCTCATGACCAATTCCATACACAAATGCACCTTGTCAGGCTAGAATGGACCTCCGGGGCAAAGCTAGGCTCTTCCAAAACAACTGGTGACGGAGACTGTGAGAGCCGGCACCTCCCGGGTTCATTAAAAGACACCGTAAAGAAAGTTACCGTCCTCACAAGTAAGGAGAGGTAGAACTGTGTGAGTGGGAATTCGATTAAAGTGTGTAGTGGCAGAACACTGCCCGTGGTTTTACACCGAGAAAAACACACTCATAATTCTTGTGCAGTGCAGTTCTGTAGAGGTCTCAGTAATCAATGTGTCAGAGCTGACGGCTGAGTGTACGCCGAGCCTGTTCCTAGAAGGGACCTTTGAGTTGATTTTCATGGTCTTAAAGTATGGAAAATAGTGTCCTATTTTAATACGAGACAGTCAAGGAGGAGTGAGGCTGGTTCATTCGTATAATTCTCCTAGAGAAGAAATGCACTTCATAGCCTGCGATTACTGTTCTCTCTAATTGCTCTCTTTGTTTAGTTAAAAAGCTTTTTTTTTTTTAATGGCGGGCTGTGTCCAAGCCCTCCCTTTCTCTTTTTTTTTTTTTTTTTTTTTTGTTGCAGTACTGGGGATGGAACCTGGGGGCATTCTACCTCCCCAGCCCTATTTTTTAATTCTTTATTTGGAAACAGGGTCTCACTAAGTAAGTTTCAGAGGGCCTCACTAAGTAGCTGAGGCTGGCTTGAACCTGGATCCTCCTGTCTCAGCCTCCCAAATGCTGGGATTACATCTCTCTCTCCTCTTTTTTTTTTTTTTTTTTTTTTTTTTTTGTGGTACTGGGGATTGAACCCAGGGGCATTCTACCTCTGAGCTACACTCCCAGCCCTATTTTTTATTTTAAAACAGGGTCTCACTAAGTTGCGGAGGACCTCACTAAGTAGCTGAGGCTGGCCACGAATCTGCAATTCTCCAGCCTCAGCCTCCCAAATACTAGTTCCATTTTTTTTTTAACATTGAAGTTGGGATGAGCTTTTGCAGAGTAAAATGAGAACTGTTGTCATTGCTATAATTAACAACCCCCCTCCGAGGGGGGGACATTGTTGGCCCACTCCTGTCCCCAGGCCCTATGAGGACCGTGCTGAAGGAGTTAGTCCCGAGGACGGGGAGCCGTGCCTGTGGGAAGCCTGCGGAGGGCTATGGTGTGGACATTTGGGGGTGTGCTGTGAAGCCTGGCCGCGCACCAGACCCTGGGGGCCACTGCTGGGGTGGCAGCGGACCGCAGGGACGCCGAGACCGTGGTGAGCACGTGCGTCTCCGCTGGGGCCAGCTCCCATGAGCGGTGGTTGCTGCTGTTCTGGAGAGCGGGTTCCCGCAGGCTGGCTCAGAGCCAGGCCACCTTGAGGTGTGGCAGGGAGCGGGGTGATTTGAGGCTCCTTTGGCCATGTTAGAGTTGGTGCCCAGTCTTCCAGGCTCCCAGAGAAGCCACCTGACGGCAGTGTCTTGGTGAGCACTTGGGGTGGGGGGTGTTAGCCAGCGCTGAGGCCATGGTGGCCGGCGGTGCCGGGATCGTGTAGCCCACCATTGTTGGCAGTCGGCCAGCATCAAGCATAGGAAGGCCAGGGCTCCGTCCGTGCCCCGTGCAGACGGCAGAGAAGATGCTGGAAGCTGGTCCCACGGGCAGCGCAGGCTCACGGAGGGTCGCCTCGGGTTGAGTTGGGGCTGGGTGATGGATTCCTTTTTGCAGGAGGGAGGTATCATGGGAATTTGCGGGCGGGCGGTGGAGAGCCCTGTGCTCAGGTGTGAGGGCGGTGAGCTCCGAGCCAGTGCAGTGCCGGGAACGGGCTATTTCCCTCTTAGATTTCAGGGAATCACACCCTATCTGAGCCCTCCACGTCACCAGGCCCGGGCGAGTTGCACTCTGATTAGGGTTTGCAGGTGGTGGCGTGCGTGCTGGGCCAGAGCCAGGGCTGGGAGCCAGGGCGCAGAATGGCAGCGGCCCAGGGCCAGGGCCGTTTCCTTCCCCTCTCACTCTGGGGCTGGGTCACTGTCCTGGGGCTCAGATGCGGACCAGCAATGGCCTCCTGCTCGAGCTTGCCAGGGCGGCGTGGGACTAAGTCGATGCAGAGCTTCAAAGAAGGAAAATTTTGCACACATCTTTTTAAAAACAAACTCATGCTTTTCATAAAGAGGTTGAAACCTCACTTGCTTACTTGGATTTATTTTCATGTTCCACAAAAATCTCATTCTAGCTGGGCGTGGTGGTGCATGCCTGTAATCCCAGTCCTTGGGAGGCTGAGACAGGAGGATCGCAGTTTTGAGGACAGCCGCAGCAAGTAGTGAGACTCTCATCGACCTACTGAGATCCTGTTTGAAAAAGGAAAGATAAAATAGGGCTGAGGGTGTATCTCAGAGGTACAATGCTTACCTTTGTCTACTTAAAAACGTAATTTTACATAATTAAATATAATTTTTGTTTAAAAATTGTAATTGGAAGGGGCCTCCCAGCTAGGGGTGTTGACTGGGCTCAAGTGTCCTCCTGCCTCAGCCTCCAAGTAGCCAGGACTGTCGGCAGGCCCGCACCACCGTGCCAGGCTGAGATTTTTTTTTTCCCCCAAGAGAGAAAGAACTAAAAGGAAATACCGTGAGGAGCTTGGTGGCACATGCCTGAAATCCTAGTACTTGGGGAGGAAAAAACAGGAGGATTGCAGGTTTGAGGCTAGCCTGTACAATTTAGTAAGGCCCTGTTTCAAAATTAAAAAAAAAATAAAATTGGGCTGGGAGTTTAGCTTGGAGGTACAGCTCCCCTGAGTTCAATCCCCAGTACTCAAAAAAGAAAAAAAAAAAAAAATCAAAAGATAAAAAAGAGCTTCCCATGGTCCCTGCTTCCTGGACCCTCAGCCCTGGGTCCAGCGCTGCTTTCGATTGCAGGAGAAACAGGATGGAAACCGCCTGTCAACCAGCACCCCAAGGAGAGCACGGTGCTGCTTTTCAAGATAGCGCCCCCCCCCCCCGCCCCCGTATTAACGAGAACTCATCTTGCAAGAAGGTGCCCATTAGGTCATTTAATGGTGCTGGATGAGGAAGACGTGGAGTCTTCCAGGCTGCTCCCGAGTTGTGCAGCCCTCTCATTACTCCTGCCCTCAGAGCTCTGCTCCCCTCTCGCCCTGCCCTGGACACACTTTCCCAGGAGCGACCGGGGAATGGCGGAGCAGCGTGGGCCACTGCCGCGCTGCCTGGCGTAGCAGTCCACCTGCCCCGCGAGCTCTGAGTCTCGTTCTTTCTTCAAGGTGCTTCTCTCTAAATGAAGTGACCTCAGAGCTTGCTTTGGTTTCCCTCCCCAGAACCCCAGCTCTGTGACCAGCACCGGCTGGTTTCCCAAGTCCAGGCCCCGTGCCCGAGGAGACCTGGCTCATGACAGGTGCTGACCGAGTGCTCGCTGGGGCCAGGGGGTTCTCCAGCGCCCCTGGAAGCGGTTGCAGACCCTGGTTCACCGCCTTCAGTTGCCCAGGCCGCTCTCTTGGGCCTCCCCAGGGAGCTGCCCTCTCCACACCCCGGATCTTGCTGCTTCCTGGTCAGCATCTGTGGCCGCATCTGGGCATGCAGGAGGAATTGTGGAGTCCTCAGGACCCGGCCCGTGGCTTCTCTTCTCCGCAAAACCATCCCTGAATCTGTGCCTGGTTCTAGTGCTTGATCCTGGGACGCTTTGAAAGGCATTTAATCATTCATTCATTCATTTTGGTACTGGGGATTGAACCTAGAGACATTCTACCTCCAAGCTACACCCCCAGCCCGATTTTTTTATTTTTTATTTGGAAACAGGTTCTTGCTAGGTTTCTGAGAGCCTCGCTTTGTTGATGAGGCTGGCTTTGAACCTGTGATCCTCCTGGCCTCAGCCTCCCACGTACTGGGGTTACAAGCGTGTGCCACCATGCTCAGTGCACTTTAACCATTTGAGAATGCCTTGGGACGTGTTCTCGTGTGGTGACCTGCGTGCAGCTGCCTCTGGCTGCAGGCCCCTTTGGGTGGGGGTTGGCTCACCCACCCGCAGACCCTGGCCTTGTGCTCCTGAAGGGGCTCCGAATCTCCCACTCGGCTGGCTTTGTTTCGCATGCCTCTGATTTTTCCCTTCTGAAACTTTTCTCATCCTCTCTCATCTTATATCCTAGTCTGCCCCCCACCCCCAATCAAATATTTAAAATATTGTAGCTGGCAGGAATCCTGGCCAGTCTCCACCCCCATTAGAATGAGTACCTGTACTGTGGTTTTCCCATTAGCTGTTGACCCAGGGGTTTCTAATCAGCTCTGGGGCTGGTAGCGAACGCTGGTAATTGTCTCCTGATTAGGAGTCAGATTTGACACTTCCTATTGAAATGTTTTGCTGTCTGGGATATGAAGCAGATGGTCCATTATGGCAGAGCAGATGTCTGCGCTGAATCAGAGCATTTTAAATCTGTGCTTGTACCTTGAAGTGTTTCCCTTGGCAGATGCCCACTTCTGACCTGCCTGTTTTAGCTAGGGGGTGATTCTCCTCCTCAATATTGGGCTCCAGGGATCCTCAGGAACGACTCTGATGCAGTGTGTCTGATGAGACATACTTCGGTATTGGTTAATTCACCATGCTTTATTCTAATGCAGATACATTGTCTCCGTGGATGAAGTTGCGTCCACCGCTAACAGGAAGTCTTGGTTCATGGTACTGAAACTAGGTGACTTTGACTAAAAACAGTTTGAGTCTTCATTTTGTCTGTCCAGAGCGGCATTGGTGGAGTGTTTCAGAGCTCAGACTGGACGCAGGCTGCCTGGGTCCGAGATGCAGGTGCACCATCTGGGATCCGGGTGGCCTTTGGGCAAATTACTCAGCGTTGCAGTGCCCCAGTTTCCACACCTGTGCAGTGGGGCGTGTGTACCAGTAGCATGTGCTCTTAGGCTTGCGTGAGGGCTCTCCGGCTCATAACCACGACCACAGCGTTAGCTGCCTCTGCTATTACCCTTCCCGTACCTCCCTCCTCTTCCCGTGAGGAACAAGGGCTCTCTCTGCTGGAGGAAACCCAGATCTTAACTGAGTGTGGAGGCGCATGCCTGTTATTCCAAGTACCTGGGAGGCTGAGACAGGAGGCTGGTAGGTTCAAGGCTAGCCTCAGCAACTTAGACCCTGAGAAACTTAGTCAGACCCTGTTTCAAAATAAAAAATTAAAAAAATGAGGTTGGAGTGTAACTCGGAGGTGGGAACCCCCGGGTTAAATCCCTAGTACCAAAACAACAACAACAACAAGAAGTTCAGAGCTTAAGAAGTGCTTGGATCTGATAAATGTATGGGTGGATATGAAGTCAGTGTAGTTCATTTATTTTAAAGAAAGTGCTACGTGAAGGATGGAGGTGGGAGTGGTCTTGTGGTTACTGTGGGGGCCGGCTGGGGAGCCAGGAGAGGTGCGTTCTGGCGCCTCCTCCCCGAGGGCAGAGGTGGCCTTTGGTGGGACACCGCGCCGGGTCTTGGTTTGCATGGGTTGGATGGGAGATGGGCGGTGAGTGACACAGCGATGGCTTTGGCCTTGAACTGGAGTGGACCTGGTGACAGACAACGGCAGCCATAAGGTGGCGGGTCCCAATCCTGTGTGACAGTTTCTTGTTTTTTTTTTTTTTTTTTTTTTTTGGTATGAGTTTCTGAACCCGGGGACAGTGAACCTCTAAGTTACACCCCCAGTTTTCATTTTCGTTTGAAACAGAGTCTCGCTAAGTCACTGGGGAATCATCCTTTTATTTTTAAATTTTGAAATATAGTTCCATAGGGAAGCCGGGTGTGGTGGCGCACATCCGTAATCTCAGTACTTGGGAGATGGGAGGATTGCAGGTTCGAGGCCAGCCTTGGCCACTCAGAATCACAGGTGCCACCACCGCAGCTGGGGGCCCTTTGGAAGCAGTGCCCAGCGTGTAGGCATTCCCAGGTGGTCTTCTCTCAGTTTACATGCGGATTGCATTCCTCAGACACTTAGTGAGATTAAAACCGTGCAGAAGTACTTCGTGTTTATGCGCTCACGGTCTGGAAAATTACAAATGACTTACCTGCGTGTTTGGAGCCTCTGACTTCAGAAGTCGAAGACAGTGTCTTCCTCGTTGGGGGCAGCGCCACTCCGGGGTGTGCACCCGTCCCTCCCGACGTCTCGGCCTTCGCTGGTGGCTTGCGTGGACTTGGGGCGCCCACTCCCAGGCTCTCTCAAGTGGCTGCTGGCAGGAGACCTCAGTTCCATCATGGCAGCTGGTCATTTGAGAGAGAGCCGGAGAGACCCGAGACGGACGCTGCGTGTTCCTTTCTTACAACATCCATGGAGGTGACATCCCCCGCCTCTGCTGCATTCTGCTGGTCAGAAGTCAGCTGGGGAGGGGACTGTTCAGGGACAGAAAAACGAAGAGGTAGGGAGGTATTGGGGCCGTTTTAGAGACTGCCCACATTAGGTTTGTTTATAAAATACCGATTATAAAACTTGGAATTACACTGAACTTAGTGAAATCCCTGGGTAAAGTTTTGTTTGCAAGAAAAAAAAAAATAAAGAAATCCTACTCTGAGGGAAATGAAGTGTTCTTTTTATTCATAAATGTTCTAAGCTGATATTTAAAGTAGCAGGAAAGAGGAAGGCTCAGCTGTGTATGTGGAGAGTTTCGTTGCATTCAAAACTAAGCCCTAAGACAATTTTCTCTTTTATTTCATCTGTGAAGTGCGGTGACTTGTGAATTGCCACCCTGGGTTCCTTTATTCAGTAATCCTTCACATTAGTTCTTACCTTAGCACATTAGGTTGTCTGAAATCCTTGTGCTTATTAACATGTTGCTTGCTGGAAGAATTTTTGCCTTGTTCTTGCCGAGGCACTGTAGGCGTGGCTGCCCTGAATTGCTGCTCCTCATTTCTTTTTTTTTTTTTTGGTTAACAGTAATAATTATTATTTTTTGCCTGTTTTCACTTGGAATGTTTGCCAAGTGTGTCGTCCTTAAAGGAGTTTTTTTTTTTTTTTTTTAGGTGTTGGGGATTGAACCCAGGGTTATTCTACCTCCGAGCTACCCCCCAGCCCTATTTTTTATGCTTTATTTTGAAACAGGGTCTCACTAAGTTGCAGAGGGCCTCACTAAGTAGCTGAGGCTGGCCTCGAACTCAGATCCCTCAGTCCCAGCCTCCCAAGTACTGGAATTACAAACACGCACCACCACGCCCGGCTTAAAGGAGATGTTTGAGGTTGAACATTGTAGGAGTTTCTTTTCCCCTTTTGCTGAGGAAAACTGCTTGTGCAAATGCTCCCAATAATCCTAAGTGAGATGTGATATTCTCCTCTCCTGGGCCACTTCTAGAACAGCTGTGAAGAGTATGTTGTATCTAATAGATACTTAATATTTGTTGATTAAATTTATACATTCCCCCCTCCCCCCCACCAAAAGGTGATGGGACTATTTAGGCCCCAGGTTTAGAAATTTAAAAGTATAACTATAATCTATTGCTCAGAATCTTCTATACTGGTTTTCTAGGCTGTTGTAGCTTACTTCTTTGGATCCTTAAGTCTTCGAAATCCAATGTATACTGGCATATATCTAATCTCAGTATTGGACTTTCATGGAAGGAGGGGGTCATACTTGTCTCTTCACTTTAGTTTTTATTTGTCTTCAATGTTTTGGTTCTGTTCCTCCTCTCTTCCCTTGTCTGTTCTTTTTGGGTAGCATTGGGAATCAAGAATCGCCACAGAGCTGGGCGGGGTGGCACACACTTGTAATCCCCGTACTTGGGAGGCTGAGACAGGAGGATTGCAGGTTCGTGGCCAGCCTCAGTTACTTAGTGAAGCCCTCTGTAAACTAGTGAGATCCTGTTTCAAAATAAAGAATTAAAAAATAGGGCTACGGGGTATAGCTCAGAGGTAGAATGCCCCTGGGTTCAATCCCCAGTACTGCAAACAAAATAAAACAAAACAAAACACCACCTTAGCTGGGCATGGTGGTGCACACTTGTAATCCTGGTACTTAGGAGGATCAGAGGTTGTGGCCAGCCTCAGCAACTTAAGTGAGACCCTTTTTTCAAAATAAAGACTAGAAACAGGGCTGGAGGCATAGCTCAGAGGTAGAATGCCCCTGTACCACCACCCCCCCCCAAAAAAAATCATTCTCTGCTGGCTGTGGTGGTACACACCTGTGATCCCTGTTTCAAAATAAAAACTAAAAAGGGCTGGAGGTGTTGCTTAGAGGTACAATGCTCCTGGGTTCAATTCCAGTACTGGAAAAAAAAACAAAAAACAAAGAAAGAAAAAGAAATCCTCCTCTGTTTGTAACACCCATTCTGACACAGCCTTGCATCGCGTCCTAACTCCTTGGGGCTGTTTCGGCCACACCCTTCCTGATTTGTCCAGTGCGGTTTCCAGTGCAGGTGAGCCCCGTCACCGTCACGCTGTAGCCACAGGAGCCGGGGGAGCCCCGGCTGGGGTTCCTGGTTCTCTCGGGGTAGGCAGGAGCCGTTCTCGGCAGTTCTTCCTTTCTTCCTCCTGTGTATGAGTCACAATGAAGTCACTCCAAGCTCGGAGCTTCAGGATGAAGACACGTTTGCACGTCACACCGTCCCAGCTGAAGGTCTGCAGTGCCGAGTCCCTCACCATTAGAAGCAGTTCTGCAGAGAAGCCGACGCCATAGAGGAAGGAGGAGATGGGTGGGAGATGCCCTCCTCCTCCTCGCTGGCTCCTGGGCTGTGGGCACAGGCGCCCCTGCAGCTGGAGTCCAGGTGTCCCGTGGCCCAGGGGGATGGCCTGGGAGCCCTGCTCTGCCACTGTAGCTGCGCTGTGGAAAACCTACTTAAACCTCGGTCTGCTGGGGCTTCCTGATTGTAAACCGGGGAGAACACTACTTTTCTTAAGGGGCATGCAGAAGGTTTGTAGAATGCAGAAAGAAGGTTCAGCATGGTGTGTGGGAGCAGGTAGTGTGACTTGACTCCTTCTCTTAGCTCCTAGCCCACTTTCCCCAGGTCTGTGTTAAGCCTGATTGCTGTGTGAGGCCCTGCTAAGTGACCATGTAGATAATGGTAGCATTTCCTAGCACTCCTTACTTTAGGCGAATACTGGTGAACACAGCACTAAATACATAGGACTTTGAAGGGGGTCAGGACCAGAGAATGTAGACATGAAGACCATGGCGCTCTTACCAAGCTGGCTTAGGAAATTGAATTTCATGGCTGAAGGTTTCATGTCTAAAAAGGCAGGTTTTTCTTAGAAATATTGTATTTATTACTATTATTATTATTATTATTATTATTATTATTATTATTATTATTATTATTGCAATACGGGGGATTGAACTCAGGGGCATTCTATCTCTGAGCTACACCCCTAGTCCTATTTTTTATTCTTTATTTTGAAACAGGGTCTCACTAAGTTGCGGAGAGCCTCACTTAGTAGCCGAGGCTGGCCGCGAACTCAGATCCTCCAGTCTCAGCCTCCCAAGTACTGGGATTACAAGCATGTGCCACCATGCTTAGCTAAAGAGGAAAATTTTAGACTAGCATGGTGAAGTGTCAGCAGCCAAGCTCCTCCTGTACAAAGGCAAGACCAGGCTCCATCAATCCCGTGTTTTAGCCCCGTTGTCAGACAAACATGTTCCTTACACCATTAATGGGACCAGAGTATTGGGCATGGTCTTCTCGGTACAAGTGGGGTTCACAATGATTTTCTTTTATTTTCCTTCTCTTTTGGTGAACCCAGAGCCCTTGCATGTGCTAGGCAAGCTCTGTACCACTGAGCTTCACCCTCAGTCCTTTTTATTTTCTTTTGAGATGAGGTCTTGCTAAGTTGCCTAAGCTGGCCTTGAACTTGGATCCTCCTGCCTCAGCCTTCTGAGTCGCTGGGGTCACGACTGTGTTCCATTGCATTGTTTCCTTAGAGTCTCAGCAAGTGTGTAGGGAAAGACAGGTGACCATTTCACTGCTGTTACATGAGATGCAAACTTAGACTTTCTGTTCAGTTACGACTAATGATTAACTATCAAGTTGAAGTTTAGTCAAGATCGCTGTTTTTGAATCTGTCATGCAAATGCCCTGGAAATGTGTGTTTTAGATTTGTGGAGGTTTCAAAATAAGTGAAGGCCCAAAGGGAAGGTTTGGAAATGGCAGCTCAACTTCAGAAGCAGCTATGGACCCACGCACGTGGTACAGACCCCAGGAATCGAAGAGGAGTGCTCTTCCACGGGCGAGGAAGCATTCGCCTAACTTTCCTTCTTTTAAAGGAACAGCAGTACATTTTGTATCTTGGGTCTAAAACTTGAAGCTTGGATCCTGCAGAAAGACAAGTAGAATAAAAGCTCAAGAGGAGAGAGTGGCGAGTGGGAAAGAACTTGTCAGCAACGTTCCCATCCGTCCTTTAAGCCAGCGTCCCCAGTAGCGAGGAAGCTCTGTACTGCATGCATGTTATCCACCCCCAGGACAGAGATCGTGTCTAAAAGGTTAGTTTTGTTTCTGAGGGAAGAAAGGGTAAAACGAGGGGCTCCATTTACGGGTACAGTGATATTAATCCAGATTAGTACCCTAATCCTCTGCTGGTTTTGCGTAACATCTTATTGTGAGTTAGACATTTTCATTTGAGCCTGGAATAAGTGTTGTGGATTATCTCCTGGATTGTAGGGGGGCCCGGCTCCCCAGAGGAGAACAGGAAGGGCCAGTGAACACCATTCCCATTACTGCCATCTCCAGGGGTAAGCACTGCTGTCTCGACCCTTGGAATTAATATAATCTATGTTCTTTTCAAAAATTTTATTTTTTTGTGGCACTAGGGATGGAATCCAAGGGCATTCTACCTCTGAGCTACATACCGAGCCCTCCTCCCTTTTTTTTGGAAATTTGAAACAGGGTCTTCTTGATGAGAATCTTACTATTTGCTGAGGCTGCCCTCGAACTTTCGATCCTCCTGTCTCAGCCTCCCAAGTACTGGGGTTACAAGTGTATGCCACCGCACCTGACCTATAATTTACTCTTGACATGACAAAAGAGGAGAAATGGAAAAAAAGTGCATTTTGTGTGTCTTGGGTGGCGTGTTCTTCTCTATCGACAACTCATCTCAGTTCTGGTTTAAAGTCAGTTCTTTGAGTTACCCCCATCCTTGAAGAGAGACTATTCTTGGACATCACTTGATTCCTATTAGCAAGCTGATGCCGACCTCAGAGTCCAGCTTCGGCCATTATCACTAAAGATGCAGGTCTGCACACTGCAGTGCCTCGAGCACCTGCTCCCCAGCGCTGAGCCCCGGGAAGGGAGGCTTCCCCTAGCGAGGACCGCCGTGCTCCTGGTCCCCGGCGTGGCCCGGGGTTCTTATCCAGGCGGTCACTCGTCCTTTGCCTCATGGGGAACTCCTCAGGACCGTTGCACTTGTTTCAAGGACTCTGGAAAATGATGCTCTTGCGTTGATGGAAATCTCCAGGTTGGTCCCCAGTTTTAAGGCTTTCCTACATATCACTCCGTGTCTTTGCAGCTAAAGGTTCGGTCGGGTCTTGGCAGATGAGCCCGGCTCGTGTTCTCACCACGGCCAGTGTTTTGGCATTTAGTGAGGTGTACCTTCCTGTTATTAGTTATCCAGGAACTCCACTTGTTGAAGCGGGAGGTTGAGTCTATGGGGATTATCTTGGGGAGCTGTTTGCAGTTTTACTTGGGGGATTTACTGTAACACAGTAAATCACACAGTCTGATTTAGTCTAACACAGTCTGAATTAGTTTTTTTGTTGTTGTTGTTGTTGTTGCTGTTTTGTTTTGTGATACTGGAAATTAAACTCAGAGAAATTCTACCGCTGAGCTACACCACCAGCCCTATTTTATTTTTTTATTTGGAAACAGGGGTCTTGCTAAGTTGCTGAGAGCCTTGCTAAGTTGCTGAGGTTGGCTTCAACCTATAATCCTATCTCAGCTTCCAAGTATTGGAATTACGGGCGTGTACCACCAAGCCTGGCTTGAAATAGCTTTTGGAAGTTGGTTTTAGCTCATCTGTTCAGAGAAGGTAGGAATTCGTAGATGCTAGCAGAAGACAGAAAGTCAGCGATTTGAGCAAGTGCTCATAAGCTATGGAAAGGACAGGCTTATTGCAACAG
Organism: Graphiurus murinus; assembly: GCA_004027655.1. Lineage (NCBI taxonomy): Eukaryota > Metazoa > Chordata > Mammalia > Rodentia > Gliridae > Graphiurus > Graphiurus murinus. The sequence goes on along the minus strand of PVLC010004539.1, from coordinate 6,567 downwards.
AATATTCTTTACTAAGCAAGCATTTGAGCACGTCATATGTGGCCATGCAGGTGCATACAAGATCGGTAAATATAAAACGTGGCCCTTGCTTTCAAGGAACTTGCTTATTTGGGGAAGTAAGGGGTGAGAGAGATACCAGGTGTTTGTTACCTGAAGCAGACATTGTAGAAATAGCCACTGAAGACCTGCAAGAGTTTTATTGGCACTGCGAACAGATGCTTGTAGAGTTCTCAGTAAATGAACGATCCGGACACAGAGCACGTTCCTATGATGGCACGCCCGGGATGACTGTGCTTTTCCTCCTTGCCCGTGTTCGGGGGCAGGGGAGTCACGGTTGACAGTTCTCATTACCGGTGTGAACATTTTCATCTCCTGCCGGGCTTTTTGCAGCATCCCGCCTTTGCTCCTTCGTGTATGGGTCCCCCTGGCACTTTGCTGCCTCCTCGTGTCTGGCGCCTGGTGATGGCTCTTGTGGCCGCACTTCTCCGTGGCTTGCTCCTCTTGACTCCTGCCTCTCTTGAGGGGCTGGATTGGCTGGTCTAGGAGAGGCGAGAGAATTGGAAGCACGTGTCCTCCTGGGTTTTGTCGCTCAAACTTCCGAATGCCCAGAATGCACTCAGATCTCTCCCCTGCCCTGCCCTGCCCAGCCTGGCTGTCGCGGTGTCTTCTAGTTACACAGCTGCGTGTGGACTCCTGTTCCTGGCTGAGAGGCAGCAGTAGATTACAGGACTGCGTTATTCTCCTGTCAGTGTTCATCACGTGACAAAACCTTCAGAAACACTCTGCCTTTGCCATTTTAAGTGGCTGCCTTCCCAGCTTCCTTTGTGGTGATCTGCTCTTATTATATCTTTAAACGGCTCGTAGCTGGTGTGGCCGATGGATGTGGCCCCGGCGGGGTCCTGGCTGTACCACTTTGCCTGGGCTCCCCTGCCAGTGGCGGCAAGGGTGTCGATCCACCTGCCCTTGGGTGCTGGAAAGGGTGGCATCCAGTCCCGCTCCTCACTGGGTGCACAGCCCTCCGAGGTGGGCGCCATGTGGCTCTTCGAGGGCTGAGTCCTCCTGTACGTACTTTTCGAGCACCCCAAATTCACTGAGGGCTCCTACACCTACTTTAGCTTTGTTCTTCCGTGATAAGACAGGATGGACATTTGGAGGTGTGGTGCCACTGGACAAAGGAAAGAATTTCCGCTGTGAGCCAGAGTGCTGTGCTCATTGGGATAGTAACCAGGGGCTTCCTCGAAGCAGAAGGCTTTGGCTCACCAGTGGAGAGAATCGGCAGGAATCAGCCGCAGCCTCTGGGGATCCCGGCACTGTCCCTCCCTGAGAGGACAGCGTGTGGCTCTGTAAGGGTCAGTGCTTGGGCCTGGAACTTGTCTTTTGTTTGGATATTTCGTGAAGAGAGTCCATTGAATTGAGAGACAGTGTTTGATCACATCAGATACTTCAAAGCGCTGCGACTGGTTTTCCTATCTGTCACCTCTGACTTTGACTCAATTGTTTTTTTCTTAATAAGTCTTATTAGCTTTTTCTCTGACAAAATAAACACAACCCCAGCAATGTAGCCAGAGAATGGGCACCATAGAAACATATATTTCCAGGGAACAGATTTCTGTCCTTAAAATGTTAGTAAGAGCGGAAGTGACTGTCAGAACTCTCTTCTGTTGAAGATACTTGGTTTCTGTGAGGAGAGAGGTTTCAACAGACAGCACACGGGAGCCCGCCGTCCTTCAGCCGTGGAAGGTGTTGGAGGCCTCGTGTCCAGCCTGTGGCGCCATCGGAGTGACGGGAGGTTTAGGAGGGGGCTCCTGGGAGGAAGCTGGGTCACTGTGGATGTGTCTGCAGGGGGGACAGGGACCCTGGCCTCTCTCCCGCGCTGGCTTCCCCTTCTGGCCGCCATGAGGTGAACAGGCTTCCTCTCCACACTCCTGCCACGAATCACTGAGCCACAAAAGGCGCAAAGCACTAGGACCACATGACACGGGCGGAACCCCTGAAGCCCTCAGTCCAAGTCCATCTCTGCCTCTTGAGCTGACCGTCGGGCATTTTGTCACAGTGACAGCTGATGGAGATGAGGAGCGGGGCTGCCGTTCCACTGTCTGATCCCTGCGCAGGGTGGGCCTGAGCCCGGGGAACCAGGGTGCCCGTGCAGAAGTCAGAGCGCTCTGCCTGGACACCCCAAAAGATCATCATCCTCCGTTGACCCAGGAGACGTGGCTCTCCTTTAGTGGAAATGTCACAGGGGTTATTAGTGTTTTACAAGTTAATTTCCAGTTGACTCGTTAGTTCAAGGCAAGTAAATTTCTGTTTCTCAGAAGATTCTGGAGACCTAGGAACTTAACATAGAGAGCTTTTCATGTCTTTTTTTTCTCCCCACTTAAATATTGTTAAATCAACAAAGTTGGCAAATTTTTAAGTTACAGATGCTTTTGGTTATTTTTATTCTACATTATAGGAAACTGGCCAAAATTTGGGGGCTCCTTATGGGCACACTTGCAAAAGTACTTAGAAAACTAACTTTGAAACATTTGACTTTCGTGATCTAAAACAGTAATTTATGAGTTGGGTGCACCCTTGTAAACCCAGCATTTGGGAGGCTGAGATAGGAGACCAACCTCAGCAACTTAGTGAGACCCTGTTTCAAAACAAAAGGACTGTCTTTTTTTTTTTTTTTGGCAGTACTGAGGATTGAACTCAGGGGCATTTATCCTCCAAGCTACACCCCCAGCCCTATTTTTTAATTTTTTATTTTGAAACAGGGTATTACGAAGTTTCGGAGGGCCTCACTGAGTAGCTGAGGCTGGCTGTGAACCCCTGATCCTCCTGTCTCAGCCTCCCAAGTACTGGCATTTCAAACGTGAGCCCCCATGCCTGGCTTAGAGGTCTGTCTTGGAGGTTGAATGCCTCTGAATTCACCCCAGTACCATACCCCCCCCCCCCAAATATTGTCAAACCTTTGGAGTGCTTTTGATAAATTATTTTGGATAATAGAGTTATTAGTTGTTTTCTAACAACTGTTACAATGCTTCCTTTGCATAGTGTAAGGTCACTAGGTTTATCCACAGTGGTTATGTTTACAACCATTTCATCTGGGCCGGTGGGGTAAAGCCCCGCTCAGTCTATGAGAGGAAGCGTGTGCGTTTCCACGAAGCTTGTCACGTCGGGCACAGTGTTTGAGAGGCCTCCACCTCGTGGTTTGTGTAGAAAACGCCTGTGCCTGTGTTGCTCTCCCTCTGTGGCCTTGGCACGGGGCTGCTTTGAGAAGTACCTGACTAAGCGCGTTTTGGCAGCTGCCGCCGGCTCGGCACTGTTCCTTGTCCAGCTGTGCCACCGGGTGAGGCTCTGCATGCATGATTCGATTTAGTCCTGGGTCGATCCTTTGATGTGGGTGGTGTGGTCCCCATCTTGAGAGAAGGCTCCACGAAGCTGCGGGGTTAAGTGGCGGGCACATCTCTGCACCTGCCAGGAGAGGCATGCTGGACCCCAGGGAGGCCTGGCCGGGGTGCGGCTAGCGGGGAGTTTGAGGCCTCTCCTGTGGGGTGTGGGGCTGCATTGGGCACTGGGAGGGGGGGAGAGCCCGGTTCTTCCTGTTAGAAATCTGCTGCTTGTTTCCCGAGGTGAGATGCTACACACTCATCAGTGGCTGGGCGATGGTCATTGTAAAACCCAACACAGAGACACAGGGCTCGGGGCAGGTGCAGCTCAGCGGCAGAGCTCGTGCTTGGCCTGTGCAGGGCCCTGGGCTCCATCCTCACCCCCCACCCCCCACCAAAGAAAGAAGAACGGAGCTGTAAGGAGCTCCAGGACTGACCCAGGACAGTGCCCATCTCTTCCCATGGGGCAGGAAGATGCCTGATCTAATCACAAACAGCCAAGTATTGGATTAACTTAAAAAGCTTTCATTACTTTTAAGATAGTGAATGTTATATCCTCGCTATTGAATTCCTCTTGATCGGCCGCGCGTGGTGGCACAGCCCTGACATTCCAGTACTCAGGAGGCCAAGACAAGGAGGCTCGAAGGTTTGAGACCAGCCTCAGCAACCTAGGCAGACCCTCAGCAACGTAGCAAGACCCTGTTTCAAAATAAAATAAAAAAACAAAAATATAAAAGGGCTGGGGGTGTGTAGTAGCTTAGGGTTAATGCCCTGGGTTGAGTCTTTAGTAATGCCCCTCCAAAAAAAAAAAAAAGTCTCTTAATAATGACTGTGCTTTATTTACTTTCATATTTTATTTAAAAAATTAACTGTGTTTTTGTCATGGTGACATGGTGCTTTGAAGTATCTACACAGTGTAGACTGTTAAATCAAGCTGATTGATGAGTGTGCTACTTTACTGTTTTGGTGGCTTTAGCATATAATAACCACTCATTTTACATTTACCCAGAATACAGTATATTGTCGCTTGCTGTAATCACACTGCTGTATGCCGGATCTCTTCAAATGCATTCGTTCTAACTGTAGCGCTGTCTCTGCCCACATCTCCCCTTCCTACCCTCCCTCCTAGCCATCCAGCCTCAGTGTACCCTCTCCTGGTACACGCGTCGTGTGTTTTTTGTACTGGAGATTGAATCCAGAGCTCCACCCCCAGCTCTTTATAGTTTTTATTTTGAAGCAGGGTCTAGCTCAGTTGCTGAGGCTGGCCTCGAACCTGCGATTGTTTTGTTTTAGCTTCCTTGGTACTAGGATTACAGATGTGAGTCACCACACCCAGGGTGAATGTGTTTTAAAATTGGAATTTGTCCAGCTGAGAGTGGTGGCATATGCTTGTAATCCTAGCACTTGGGAGGCTGAGACAGGAGGATTGCAGGTTCATGGCCAGCCTCAGCCACTTAGTGAGGCCCTCCACAACTTAGTGAGACCCTGTTTCAAAATTAAGAATAAAAAAAATAGGGCGGGGGTGTAGCTTGGAGGTAGAATGCCCCTGGGTTCCATTTCCAGTACCACAAAAAAGAAAAAAAAAATATTGGAATTTGTCCTAGTAAATACTGCACAGGTAATAGTAAGAGAAACCAAGCTGTCTGGCCGATTGCCTTTTGACTACAGAATGAAGTTGCGCTATTTATTATTCTGAGCGGCTCCACAGAGGGCGATCGGGCCCCGTGAGATGCGGCAGCGGTTTGCTTCGGTGAGTCTGAGCGGCTGCAGCGGTCTGGATCCGCCTGGTCCAGCTCTTTCCTTAGAGGTTCAGGGCACCTGGGATCCCTGGAACCAGCTGGGACAAGCTGCCGCTCTGCGAGATTTTACAGGCTGCTGGGATTGCCCGGGGAGTCCACGCCAGCCGGAGCCCCATGTGTCAACCCGTCAGAGCCAGTTAGGATGCCGGCGAGGCTCAGGGCGAGTGGGTTTTAGATACGGGAAAGTTGGGCAGGGGGTTTTCATGATCTCAAGTGTCGGGGGGGTTTCAGTCCACGTTGAAAGGAGAGTGAGGTGCGGTTGTCCGGTGCTGACTTCAGGCGGCTCCTCTGAGAAGAGAGGGTCTATCTTTAATCAGCTTGTCTTCTTTAGAGGTGTTAAAGAAGCTGGTCTGAACTGGGTGTGGAGTTGCGCGCTTATAATCCAAGTACTCGGGCGGCTGAGCCAGGAGGAGCGCAGGTTCGAAGTCAGCCTCGAGAGCTTAGTGAGACTGTGTCCAAATGAGGAATAAAATTGGGCTGGGGGTGAGGCTTGGAGGTCGAACGCCTCACAGGGACCGCTCTGCAGAGGTAGGTAGAAGGGGGTTGGTTCATTATTACATCGCCCGTGAGGTTCTCTGGCTTTTGTTTGGTCACAGTGCTAACCTTGGATCTTATGATACCGTTCTCCTGCCAAGAAATGTCATGAACAGGGAAACTGAAAAGAAGTAAGGCACTTGAGTCTGGGGTCTGTGAGGTGGGGGCCGCCCTCGGGGCAGCGCTGCTCAGACGGGGTCAAGACTGAGCCCGGAGCCGGGAGAAGCTCTGCTGTGCCGCTGGTCTCGCCTCTCCTGAATCCGCTCTCTGCACATCAGGAAAATGGAGATAATGCACACATTTTCATCCTTCAAGGTCAGTGGTAGGGAAGTTCAGTCAAAAGAGGTAAAAACACCTTGAAAACGGAAGGGGCACTTCTCGGTGAGGGGTGTGTTGGAAACGTTTTCTTGCTGCTCGAAGTGTTCTCACCAAACCCTCTTGCTGTGGAGTTGCCTTACTGTTATATTGCATGTTTTAGGGACTCTTGTAATTCCTTACATTCCAGTGCTTTCCAAAGCTGTTGACAGAGCCAGGCGTGGTGGTGCAAGGTTGTAATCCCAGTGCTTGGGAGGCTGAGACAGGAGGATTGAAGGCTCGAGGCCAGTCTCAGCACCTTGTGAGGCCCTCTGCAACTTAGTGAGACTCTGTTTCAAAATAAAGAATAAGCCGGGCGTGGTGGCGCACGCTTGTAATCCCAGCATTCGGGAGGCTGAGACAGGAGGATCCGGGTTCGCGGCCAGCCTCAGCTACCTAGTGAGGCACTCCGCAACTTAGTGAGACTCGGTTTCAAAAAAAGAATAAAAAATAGGGCTGGGGGTGTAGCTCGGAGGTAGAATGCCCCTGAGTTCAATCCCCAGTACCGC